>JBBPUK010000071.1:23015-35909 GCA_038094635.1 Tylopilus cervinicoccineus | reverse complement strand
GGAAAACGCGCAGACCTCACGGGCTTTGGCTGCGCTGCGTTGCTTCCCATCGAAGACGCAGATGGCACGCACGTCTGAATCCCTGAGCTCTGAAACTATGCGGTGCCAGCCAACGACATGTCTGTGGGGGTGTGGTACGGGTGCAAAGTGGAGACGCTGCGTGACGAGGGTGCCATCGCTACCGGGCACTCAGGTGACGTTCAGACGGGCGTCGAGGGGCGCTTACATGACGACGGTCTTTCCACGCAGGGACCTGAGGCGGTCGGGGAGTCTGGTGAACACCTGCGGGCTGTCGCGGGAGTTGGTGGTGGGCGGGGGCGACGGGGCGGGGACGTACCAGGTCTTTTGCAGGAACGGCGTGATGCCCAGCACACCCATAGTGCTCGACATTTTCCAACTCCGCCTGCAGCCACGTCGTCCTCGACGACGACGACGACGACGACGACCGCGCCTAGTCGACCTTGATTGCATTTTTTACTGCCTGCCATGTCGGTCATGCTCACAAAATTCGAGTCCAAGAGCAATCGCGTCAAGGGTGCGTGTCTTGCGCTCGACCCGTCCCACTGCATTCCTGCAGCTCTACTCTCTTCAAGGACTCGCATTTCACCCCACGCAGCCCCTCCTCGCCGCTGCTCTCCACAATGGCAGCGTGCAGTTGTGGAACTACCGCATGGGCGTCCTAGTAGACAGATTCGAAGAACACGAAGGTGTGCTTGTTTCTTGACTACACGAACCTCCGTCGTTGATATTCCTCAACAAAGGCCCGGTCAGAGGTGTCGCCATCCACCCCAGCAGAGCCCTCCTAGTCACCGGTGGTGACGATTACAAGATCAAAGTCTGGGGTCAGTGCCGTTGATCACCTTGCGCCTGATTCTGACCCCACCCCCCCAGACCTCCGTCCTCAAAACCGTCGCTGTCTCTTTACTTTGCATGGCCACCTCGATTACGTTCGGACCGTCCAGTTTCATCACGAGATGCCTTGGATCGTGAGTCCCCCTTTGCGCTCATGTGCACACACTCACCTCGCGCCTCAGCTCTCCGCGTCCGATGACCAGACAATACGCATATGGAACAGCACCTCGCGCAACTGCATTGCTATTCTCACTGGCCACTCACACTATGTCATGTCTGCCCAGTTTCACCCAAAGGACGATCTCATCGTGTCAACTTCCATGGACCAGACCGTACGCGTCTGGGATATATCCGGTTTGCGGAAGAGCACTCCCAGCACGGGTCCGAACAACTTTGAGACTTTCGACACGTTCTCCACCGTAAAGTATGTCCTCGAAGGTCATGACAGAGGTGTCAATTTCGCTGCCTTCCATCCCTCCCTCCCCTTGATCGTCTCCGCCGCCGACGATCGCACGATCAAGATTTGGAGGATGAGTGAAACCAAGGCTTGGGAGGTCGACTCTTGCAGGGGGCACTTCAACAATGTGTCCAGCGCGCTCTTCCATCATAAACACGAACTTATCGTTTCTTGTGGTGAGGACAAGACAGTGCGCGTATGGGACCTTGCAAAGCGCACTGCGATTCAAACTTTCCGGAGGGAGCATGACCGATTCTGGGTCCTCGCTGCACATCCCAACCTGAACTTGTTTGCTGCGGGTATGATCGGAATGCGCGTCTAAATATTATTTTGTTGATATACTGCCAATGTAGGTCACGACAGTGGACTCATCGTATTCAAGCTCGAGCGCGAACGGCCCGCCTTTTCGGTTCATGCTGATTCGTTGTACTACATCCGGGATAAATATGTTCGGGCATATGACTTCAACTCCGGTTCAGACATCGGCCTTCTCAGTGTTCGCAAATTCGGTAGTCCTTACGTCCCTCCTCGAACGCTGAGCTACAACCCCGCGGAACGGGCTGTCATCACGACAATATCTTCGGACAATGGCTTGTTCGAGCTATCTTCCCTCCCCACGCAAACGAATGGAGAGGTAAAGGATTCGTCTGCGGATGGTAAGCGTGGTTCGGCCCATAGTGCGATTTTCGTAGCAAGGAACAGATTCGCCTCCCTGAATAAGACCACACAGGTAAACCAGAATTGTGATAACTAATCCTTTGGATGCTAAAGGTTCTGCTAGCTCATCGAGGTTCGGGATTTGTCGAACTCCGTAGTGAAAGGAATCAAGGCACCGATCCAGACTAATGAGATATTCTACGGTGGGACTGCATGTCTGATCCTGAGCTCGACGGCGTCCGTTGCCCTTTACGACATCCAACAGCAGAAGATCATTGCCGAGCTGAACAGCCCACCTGTCAAGTATGTCGCCTGGAGCTCGGATGGGCAATTTGTAACCTTGATGAGCAAGCACAGTGAGTATCGAACTTGCATTTTATATTGCGTTGCGGTAACGTCGACTGGTCAGCGATTACCATTACCAACAAAAGCTTTTCTCAAAGCAGCTTGGTCCATGAGACGATTCGCATCAAATCTGGGGCTTGGGATGACGCAGGCGTCTTCATCTATTCTACTCTCAACCATATAAAATATTGCCTTCCTCAAGGGTACGTCGAATACTGCTGGATCGCCATCGATATTAACGTCGCTTCTCTGACCCTTGAAGTGACAATGGGGTAATATGCACACTCGACAATCCTGTCTATCTCACGCGCATCAAAGGCAAAACTGCACACTGCTTGGATCGCTCAGCGCGACCCCGTACAATCACGTTTGATCCCACTGAGTACCGGTTCAAGCTTGCTTTGCTCCGAAACAATTACGAAGAAATGCTACACATCATACGGACATCGACGCTCATTGGGCAGAGCATAATTGCGTATCTACAGCAAAAGGGGTTCCCCGAGGTAAACGTGAACGTATCTGTTTGGGACAGTTGTCTGACTCGTGTTGATGTTTGGAGATCGCATTACACTTTGTCCAGGACAAGAATACGAGGTTTGACCTTGCTATTGAATGTGGAAATCTTGATGTCGCGTTGGAGACCGCAAGAGCGATCGACCGACTAGAGTGTTGGGAGCGTTTGGCGCAGCAGGCGCTCAAGCAAGGAAACCACAAAGTAGCCAAACTTTGTTGCCTGCATGGTACGATGGAATTGACCGACTGCATCTTTACAGGTCGTCGAAAAAGCTTACCAACAGACCAAGAACTTTGACCGCTTGTCGTTCTTGTATCTGGCCACTGGAAGCACGGATAAGCTATCAAAAATGCAAAAGATTGCGGGTGCTCGGGGGGATCCAATGTCACGCTTCCATAACGCCTTGTATGCTGGCGACGTGCAAGGAAGAATTGCCGTCCTCCGGGACGTGGGTCTCCGTACGCGTTAGCCTTGATTATGCTTGGACCGTTTTATTGATGTGGATCGTAGACCCACTTGCTTACCTGACTGCAAAAACAAATGGCTTGGAGGAAGAGGCGGCTGAAATTCTTGAAGCTGCTGGTCTAAGCGAAGCGGACGTCGACGACGTTCCTTCATTCGGTCAGTCGACGCTCAAGCCGCCACCCATTATTACTTCCACTGCAAACCTCAATTGGCCATCTATCACGACTGGGGAGAGCTTTTGGGACCGTGCACTTGCGAACGGCAACTTGGATGGGGATGGGGATATTCCTTATATTAATGGCATTGACACCTCTGCTGGGGCTGCCTCCTCTGCACTCGATGACTGGGCAAGAGAAGAGGAAGTTCCTGAAGCCGATGCTGACGAGGCTGGATGGGACCTCGATGCCGAGGACGCCGAAGGAGAGACCCGCACGGAAGAAGAATTCGAAGATGCTGTCGAAGACGAGGATGAGGGCGCGGGTGCGACTCCCGGCGTGAGTGAGAACGAACTTTGGGTACGCAACTCGCCGTTCGCTGCGGATCATGTTGCGGCTGGGTCTTTCGACACGGCCATGCAGGTAAGTTGCATCAGACAAGGAGTACGGAAATTTCAGGCTATACTCAATGAATCTCAGTTACTGAACCGGCAATTTGGAGTTGTCAACTTTGCACCACTGAAGCAATTATTCCTCCATGTCTACCGGTCATCGCACGCCTACATCTCTACCCTAGCATCCCTGCCTCCTCTCCAGGTCCACATCAGACGTAATCCTTTGGAAACCTCGCCTGGACGTGTGCTGCCTGTGGCGGTGCGATCGCTGCAGTCAGTGCGAACTGAACTTTCGGAAGGCTTCCGTTCCGTGTCCGGCAACAAGCTCCCTGAAGCTCAGGTCGTGTTCCGATCCGTTCTGCAAACGCTACTGTTGGTAGTGGTATCATCAGACGAAGAGGCCAAGGAGGTTCGTCGATTCGTTTTCTGCCTGTCCGTTCTGATGTGCCGACTGGTGGAAACTGCAGTGGCGCGACACCGTTATCTTGGCACGCGAATACCTTGTCGGAGTCTCGATTGAACTAGAGCGACGACGGGTTGCTCAGGACGAGCCTGACAATGTCTGTCGACAGCTAGAGCTTGCTGCATACTTTACGCACTGCCAACTGCAACCGCCACACCTGCAAATAGCTTTACGAAGTGCGATTGGAGCGTTTGCAAAGGCCAACAACCACGCTACTGCCGCCAAATTTGCGAGACGTTTACTGGAGCTGAACCCGGATCCGAAAATTGTTGCACAGGTGTGTTGTGATGGAAGGTGTCCCGAGCGACGCGATGCTCATTCTGTCTTCACAGGCGCGTCAACGGATTGCAGCAGGGGATCGAAACCCCCGGAATGCAGTGGAGATTTCTTACGACGAGTTTACCGAATTTGACATCTGTGCAGCCACGTATACGCCGATTTACAAGGGGTCAGCATCGGTACGATGCCCGTATACGGATGCGTCGTTCTTGCCTGAGCTCAAGGGGAAGCTGGATCCCCTCACGGAGCTGACGGAGATTGGTATGACTGCGAGCGGGCTGCCTGCTCCACGATGAGCGTCGAGGGGACACTAGGATGGAGCAAGTTGGTTTGGTGTAAATAATCTTTGGGCGTGCATGACCGGTCATGTGATTCACAAACTCGACGTGACGGCGCTGCGACTCTTTGCCGCATCTGCCCGACATGGACGACGAACACGACAACAACTCGACGGTCGACATTGCCAACCTGCTGGAGAGCCCAAAGCCAACCCCGCAGCAGCCTGCTCAGTCGACTGGGCAGGACAAGACGTTGGAAGAGATCCTCGAGTCGTCGACAGACCTCATCCACACGTTTGCGGCGTCGATCAACCAGAGTGCGATGCGAGAGGCAAACAAGACCGAAGAGTTCAGACGAGGTATATGCGGGCGCGACGCGCACAATATATGTGCGGGTTTTCGTTGACAGTGCCCAGAGTTCAAACGACGCCTGCTCCGGGCGGTCATCAACACGTATGTGTGGTCGACCGCGCGCCTCGTGCACGAAACAGAGACGGCCGAGGGGAGGCTGGCCCGGGACGTGCAGGACCTGTTGTCGGCAGAAAGGGAGCAAGGCAGGTCGTCTCCTCCCCCCCGCACGCTGTTTGGTAGCTCTCTGTCGTGCGCTGGGATGATCGCGTCCGCTGACGATGGTTGACAAGATCGGCTGCGGGTGCGTCTGTCGGAGCTGATGGCGGCGGTGAGCAGGGCGGTGGAGATGTTTGCAGAGTTTTGATAGTCTGTAAAAGGAAACGTGCAATGGCGTTGTCGCGAGCAACGAACTCGTCGTGTTGGACGCCAGAAATGCAGCTCTGAGGACGCGCGACATTTCTCAGAGCGCTCCACTTCGACCACAACCACCACAATGGCCCTCGCAAAGGGCCCACACTGTTCCTTTGTCCTCCTCGCAGAGTTCGACATCGACAGCGGCGCCCAGCTCACCTACCAGTTTCCCCAGCCGCTCGGGACAGATGAGGGGTACGCCCCTCCCGCGCTCCTCCCGCCGACCCAGCGACTGACGCCCTCCACGACAGTCTCCTCGCCAACCTGATGCTCCCCGACGGCGCAGAGCGACACCTCGAAGACTGGACCATATTCTTCCTCAACCAGACGCCGTTCAACACCATCTCCCCCGTCCTCGCCCTCGAGACTTCCGCCTCCGATGATCTCTCGAGCGACGCAGACGGTCTCATATACGTGCTGAACCTGGTCCGGACGAAACACGACAAGACCGCTCGGAGGTGCGTCCTCGTCCGAACTATCACGACCGCAACTGATCCGGCTCGTCTCGCGTTCGCAGGGGCGCCGTCGTCAAAGCGATGGCCATCTGCACCCGCCATCCGTTCATTCAGATCTTCAAGGCGAGCGTCGCCTCAGCGTTTCACCCCTCTCTGCTCATCCTCCCAACAGCCCGTCCTCTTGCTCGCCTTGGATGACTACTTTGCCAATCCCTCGCAGGATTGTCTGGCCCGCCTGTTCGACGCCATCAATTCCATGGACATCACGGGTGCACCCGAACTCACTCGACCCGAGAAGCTCGTCATGCGTGCATCCGAGCGCAAGGACGTCTTTGGCGAAAAGTTTGCCTCCCCAAGGATTCCGGATCACACGCCCAACTTCAGTGGCTCCCTCGGAAGACTGCAGCACAAGACCACCTCGTCCTCGGGTTCGCATTCCAGCGAAGATGGTCTCCTCATCTGGCGCCATCCTCCTGGTGAAGGCGCACGCGAACGTTCTGCGACCGAGAGCAGCGTCGCCAGTTCTCATCCGCACCAACCCAACCCGTCCTCTCCGTCCGATTCGTCTTTCTCCTTGGGTGGGAGTGCGGTTTGGGTTGGCGATGAGAGTGTCATCCTTGACAATCAGGTTGGCGTTGCGATCGGTGGGGGGCCGGGGAGTGTTACCTCTGGTACTCAAACTAGCCGTGGCCGCAGGTCGACTGACGCATCCTCCTCCTCGTCTCACTGTTTTCCTCAAAACGCCTACGGCGGCGCGATACCTACGACCTCGGACTCGCATTTACGTTCTGGACTATCCAAAGATACCCACTTTTTCCAAACGACCATAGCTTACAAAGGACATCAGTTACCCATCAAGCTTCCCCTCGGCACATTTCCCGAGGAAGTCGGCGATGTCAGTCCACGACTTTCTAATCCTTGTACGGTATGGACTGACACACATACCCCAGTATTCCTTAATTCAGCTAATACAGACATTTTCTGCACCGATTGTTACCGTCTCTGGACCACACCACCCGCATTTACACACAAACGGAAATCTGACTCATCCCATAATAATTCTCTTTAATGCACTCGTCACCGGAAAACGTATTCTCTTTTTAGGTCATAACATACCCGCAGGTCAAGTTGCCAACTATGTCTTGTCAGCATGTGCGCTGGGCTCAGGATGCGGAGCGATCCTGAGGGGCTTCATCGAACGTGCGTTTCCGTATGCTGGCTTGGCGGGGGGTGAGGACTGGGTCACGACGTAAGTTTAGACGTCATTCGACGGGACGGTCGCTGACGCCATGTGAGCCTTTAGGCCAGCATATATTGCAGGTGTTACGAACCCGATCTTTGAAACATCGGGATCGTGGGACCTACTGATGGACATTGGGACTGGACGAGTAGTGATTTCCAAGGACATCCATATCTCTTTTCCTGTCATCGCCCCACCTCCAGTCATTATACCTGTAGTCCCCCGCACGGGCGTCATACGTGCTGAAAACTCGGCACCTAGCGAAGAAGAAATTGCACGGATAGCCACGCGCGACGGGGGTCAATCCACACAAAAATCGGATTTTACAGCACGGCCTGATAGCTTGGATAATTTGTTTATCGAGGATGTACGTGCTCCCTCGACGAACGACAGCGCGTAGACTGATCAAGCTTTCCAGCTCATTTCTGCTATTACGTCACACTTTGGTGAGACGCTGGTGAGGTTACGGTTCACCGAGTACGTAAGTCGATTCGTGCGGCTTGCGTCGAGGTACGAGGAAATAGCGACTGGCTCGACGACCTTGGGGTTCCCGACTGTTCCTTTCTCGGAAGGATCACTGGGGAGCGGCGTTGTATTTTCAGACGAAGCGCTATTGGCCAAGGAATTGGCCACCAACGCCAGTCGTATCGAAGGTTGGCGAAGGACAAAAGCCTATCAGTACTGCACGATGGTGCGTACCGTGCGGTGAATACTGTCTTCCAGACGGTATGTCTTACAGAGCGATAGGACGTCAAAAAATATCACGCTACGGATGCGATCCAAGGGTTCGATCTCGTACATCAACTTTCTCGTCTTCGCCTCACGAAAAATCTTCCTGACTCCGAGGTTGAGCTGATCGTCCGCACCATTTCGGAAAACGTTAAGACGTATGAACAGGTCGTCGAGGTATGTCGTCTCTTGTCCGCTGGGCGATATGCAAGGTGGTTTATCCGGTGTCGTGGTGTAGTTGTTGGCACATATGCCCCCCCATGCCGGTGGACTACTGCCTCTTAGCTTTTGCTTATTCCATCAATACGAACCTGTGCGAGAGGCGACGGTAGACATTTTCAACGAGTTGAGAGCACACCCGGTAACGTGTTCCCATCTCTTGGTGCACCGCGCCCGGCAACTTACGTCGCGTCCCTGGGACACGCAGATCGGTGTAATATTCCTGCAAGCTCTCAATCACTTTCAGCGCTATGCCTACGTACGACAAGCCCATGCTCGGGAGAGCCGTGCAAAAGAGGGTGGATCGAGTGTCAATCATCTCGTCCCTCCGCTCACCTCACGCACGCCGTCCAACCGGAGTGAGATCAGCCTGAGTGGATTTTGATCGTTCGGTCGTCCTTTCGACCCCCTTTACTTGATTTTGTGACCCTTAGCTTACTTTCGACCTTCTTGCGTATATAAAGTTCGTTATTTTAACCGAGGTCGATCGAACTCGATCACATGCTGATAAATCGAGTACAACGAAACATGCATATTCAAAAGTTGGACATGGGCAGCGGTGGAGCCCAGCTGGCAAAAGACGGGGCCCATACGAGTCTGAACAGGCTCCTTCCCCACGTTTTACACTGGCAGTCCTCGTGAACTCTTGAGAACAGGTGTCCCTCTAGACCATTGACTCGTCTCGCTGAGGGTCCAAAGCATAGAAACGTGGAATACACAGCGACACGGCGGACTGGAAGAGCGTCCGCATGCTCACGTCTTCCGGGTATATTACGTACAGTATGAGCACCAATGTGGCAGCAAAGGCCGAGGCGAGGAGCATCGCAACGAGTGTGTTGACGTTGTGGAATGCTATGGAGAAGATTTGAGCGGTGAGGAAGCTCACGCCCCACAGGTAACTTGCCCTGGGGAGACTGAACACGACCGAGGAGGGAAGGAACCCGACGGTGCTCCATCTGGCGAAGCGCAGGTAGCGGGCCTGGGGACGGGTCAGCGCAGGGAGCAAGCCGAAAGTGGGAATGGACTACGGACGCCAACGGATGCACTAGACTCCGCAAGTGGCTGGTGCCTGAGGTGGAGGCAGGACGCGGAGGCAATGCTGACTGCGCAGGCAAGCACCGATGCGGTTGACGCGGTCAGCGTGCCGCCGCGCAGGTTCACAAGCAGAACACTGGCTCTGAATGCACTCTTTTGAGACGTCACTGTATACGTGGCGCGATTTGACTCACATGCACACTGGGAGGCTCTGTATTTCGGTTGTCAAACAATGTTCACCTCGAGTTCAACAAGTCAGCGTACCCAAGATAAAGTGGCTGTCCAATCAGCGAGGCACATAGTCATGAAGCGTGTCCATTGGTCAGCATATACTTGTTCATTGACGTATAGGTCATCGAGGAGGTTGATGTAATGCAAGGGAATGCCCCACATTAGCATATTAGCCACGTTCAACATCCATCTATGATGGACAATATCGACGGCAAACATTTCTTGTAATCTGTCCAACTGGGCGGGTTTTTGCCCATAAAAGGTCACAAACCGCTGATTCGCTGCAAATGAATGCTCAACGCTATAGATGCTTTTTGCAGATTGGGAAACATACCTATTGCGCCAGCGAGCCGTGCTAAAGCAGCACGATCAGACATAGAAAATAAGGTTCCGTTGTCTCTTACCAGCGTAACAAAGAGTGTATCCATCCATGGGCTCTCCTGCGATGTGTCCGTGATGGTGAAGAGAACGCAGAAACGCAGAGGAGCGACCCACCTCTCTTCCTTGCGAGCAGCTCCAGAAACTGCTTACAGGTATCTGCTGTGTAAGGAAACGTCGAGGTCCTTGACGTCAATCTGTCTGAAGTCCGGAATCAGCCAAATCAGCGAGAGCACACGACCATGGCACGTCTTACCCGCTTGACCGTGAGAAATGACATTGTAAAGGTCTTCTACCATGCGAGAGAATTGCTGTTGCTCGTGATGCATTGGGAAATATTCGATGTGTACCCAATACAGCCGCTCTAGCTCCGTTTCTACGCGAGTGTAAGACGGACGAATGCGTCCGACGGTAGGAACGCACCCAAATGGGAAGGAGACACTGCTGGCGGAATGTCAAGCATATCTGTGCATATGTCTTCAAGCCAGAACAACATTTTTCCAACGTGATCGACCAAGTAGTAATTGCAGGACATGCGATCGTCTCCCAATTCCAAAAAGAGTTCGCATCGTGAAGGGAGTTTGATACCAAGACAGTACAATGCCTCGCTTGCCAAAGTTATGCAATCGAGAATGCGATCTCTGGTGTGTGCGTCCTCGACGTTGGCCTCTGTAACCACGGCAAAAGCAGACTCGCCAGTCAGCACGAAATAGGGCTGTCCCTCTGGATGAACGAAACGCAGCCACTTGGAGATCGGGGATGACCTTGTTTCTGCGGAAGGGTCTGACTGAATTTCGGACAGGCACCACTGTGCTACGGCTGGTCCTCTGCTGATGACACGAGGACAAAGTTGTACGCTGAGGGTCGGTGATTAGTCGTGTATGAAGAGGGGCGGGGCCAAGTCTAGTTACCCAGCCGAGTTACTGTATCGGGAGATGTTCGTCGGGGTGACAGGCGTCAGCTTACAAGGCGTCACCTCGAACCTGCGTTCCTCCATGTGAGCGACCGTCAAGCAGCCGGGATGGGCCCAGCTTATATTGACATCCAGGACAGATGGGGTAGTGGAACGGGTTACAATAATTATTTCCAAAACGGGTCATTGTTGGCATTGTTCCGAATCGGGTGGGATCTTGTACAGGATGGCTCCAGTGGCCATGGAAGGCACAGCATCATCGTATCCCCTTCCTCGGCGCTTGAACCGCCCCCGGTACAGCCCAGCCATCGCAGGCGAGCACTGCGTGCTGTACCAGCTCGGACGAATCCCGCGAATTCATCGTTCATGAGTGTTCGCTGAGCTCCCTTGGATCAGAGCAGGTGGACACGATCATGTAGGCTTTGCGTTTTATGTTCAGCTGAGTTCGTTCGCCGTCGTCAGCGCCGTCCCTTCGTGGACGGTGCCAAGAGTCGCGTTTCCGTCTTTCCCCCAGACGCAGGAGGGTCCGGGTCAAAGTTAGGTTCAACGTCAGGCTATCTTCAATGTCATTAGGACACATGCCCATCTATATTTCCATCTGCTAATGCAGCCGCTCAAATCAAAGAGTTTGAGAAGCTGCCCGTGGGGAAGTCCCTATACTGATATAAGCTATCCTTGTAATCTTCATAGCCTGCTGATACTCCCCGATGGCCGCTGTTTCCCAAGCTCAGTCCAGTTCGCAGGAGCCCTACGAGTAAGTTTCTGATCATACTTCCGTATCGCCTGTTCAAACCGAGGCGATCAGAGAACCAGCGACACCACTTAGCGACCGTGCAGAGTCTCCATTCTCTCCTCAGTCTGACGGGGAGGATGGAACACTACAATCCAAAGAACGGTTAGTCTGTTTCCTCAGCAATATGTACCATTCTTATCACCCGAAAAGATTCACAAGGCGCGGCGGCCAAGACAAAATTTCAACACGATACATCGATCCAAAAACGTCGGTCACTGTCCTGATATATCGATTTTCGTTGATCTGACATGTCAGGTTGCCCGAGACAACCAACAACGGCGTCCGGCAGGACAGCAATAGACCCCGCAAGTCAGTTGCTCTTCACCATCTTCGTGACCAACTGACTGACGATTCCATCTCAAAGAGCTCCCGACCCCAGAAATTACCAGGGAAGGGAAGTTAGCAACAAGTCTAACAAGTCTAACAAGTCAGTTGCTTTTCTATCGCACCATGGCTTGGTGTCACTCAGGATTCCACCTTGAAGGGCGTCCTCTAAATGAAGTTGAATGATGTAGGATTCATGAGACTTTGAGTCTGTTCAATTTTGTTCAGTGCACATAGTCCTTCCTTGTGCTTTTCCCCTTATCTGCTTTATTTTCTGAACACCTTCGCAAAAGTTGTCCTGTTTCGTGTGATGTGCTTTTCGTCCACGATGCAAGCGTGTAGTGAGTGGCGGCACAGCATTCCGGCTGTTGTTACACGGCCCGGGAGGACGAGCTGTGTCGCCTCGCTTCGACACTGGCAGCATGCACAGGCAGTCCTTAAATTCAGAACCGACTCGAACCCCAACTTGAATCTTAACCTTTTCTTCTTACAAACCAAGCTCGAACTTATAACACCGCGTTCAAACATCATCTTCGCGAGACTCTGGATAGGTTCGCACCTACCTTTTGGTGCTAGGTGATTGATCATAAGCAGTCTCGCTCGACACAGCCGACGCGTCCTTGAATTCCTGTCAAACTATTATGCACACTACTAGCGTTTCCGTACTGTTCAACATGAAAACGAGGTATGAAGGTTGAACCCAACCTCGAGGACTCGAATTGACCACAAGTCAGACTCGTACCTCGCGGGCAACAGGACGACCTGTGGTCATCCTACCGCGATGCTCACCCGCCACCAGCGTCATCTCAATCTGGCGGTATCTGCTCGTTTTTCAAAAGACTCTTCCGTTCTCGGGATTCGAGTCACAATGATTCAGCGTCTACAGTTCATCAGCACAGCACGTCATCTGGTCATACTTCTAGGTATGCTGTATCTTTTGAGAATTGATCGTCAT
>JBBPUK010000071.1:2549-13362 GCA_038094635.1 Tylopilus cervinicoccineus | reverse complement strand
GCCAAGTTCATAGGATCTCTCGACAGCGAACCAAACCTTGGCCGCAATAGGATCCATGCTTCGCCGGTTGAGCTGCTGCATCTTGTCAACTGTCTCCCTCGACAACTCGACTGATTTGGCAAGGTTTTCTTTAGATGTGTGGAGGTGATGGATGAGCAGAAGGCGGAAATAAATCTCCACTTCCGGGACAGGATCACATGTGGGCTTGGGAGCTGGAGTCGAAGGTGCGAGGCCGTTGGATTGTGCTGCAGCATCGATGTCCATGGCCTGATCCGCAGGTGCAGCGGGTAGCCAGGACAAGAGCAATGTCTTTACCGCAGATTCTATACACGCGTTCACGCCGACATCATCAATGTATGGACGAACGCGTGCACACCTGATGGGTAGTTCTCCTCGATTGCACTGCGCAGGATCTTATTATTTAGTCGCTTTCGCAAGGCAATGAGCGAGCGCAACACGCGATGGGTGAACCGTGGCTCGAGGTCGGTGACGGCGCGGTCGATGAGTGTAATGTTAGACCTGATCTCCACGGTTGGCGTCGGAGGAGCTGGTTTCTCTTCTGCCTTCTTCGAGGCATCTGTTTTGTGATCCTTTCCCTTTTCTTCGCCCTTTTCGTCCCTGCTTGCCGTCTGGGAGGAGGACATGGCGAGACCAGGAGCACTGACGCGTCGACTCTTTGGGTGACAGTAGTGTTATGTCAGCAACCAAGCGTTACAAAATGCCAATGTCATATAGACCCAGTAATCGATGCCCTCCTCTACCTTAGTTTACGACTTAAATATCCTAAGTAATCGAGCCTCCGTAACGATCCGTGTGCGACATAGTGGGCACTCTCTTGAACTCGCTAGAACAAGATCGGAGCACTCACGACACAGGGCGAGGTGACTACGAAAGAAAAGTCAATCCCAATGTGCAATGAAACTAAACATGAGCGACATGCCCGCAATCGACGATGGCGATGCACGCCTCTTCATCTTGACAGACAACGCACAAACCAGAGCGTTCAGCGCTCGTTGGCTTTGGAGGGGGATGCGGCTTGGACTTCGAAGCTGCATGTGGCGGAGACGTTGAAGGTGTCGGATGAGATGTGGACGGCCGGGGACTGGCGGATCGTGAAGATGGCATCGCCGACACAGAGGGGCGCCTCTCGTGTGTCATTTCAGAATCGACTTGGAGGTGGCTTTCAGCGGTTGCGTGATGATTGTCCCGCCATCCGTGTGCGTGTTGTACGTCTGGATGTGCTTCCGACTCTGGATTCACCATTTCGATGACGGTTTCTTCGTCTCGGTCAGGTTCCTCAATGTTCTCGATTTCATCTTCATCCATATCAAAACCGACATCCTCAAGGCCCTCATCATCCTTCCGCTTCTCCTCCTCTATCAAAGCCCAGACACGGTCTACTATCTCTTCTTTCTCTACGACGCCCGGGGGAACCCTCACCCGAGATTCCCAAAGAATCTGTTTCAACGTCCCAACCGATAGCACAGAGAGAGACGAACGCGGAAGTGTGACGAGCGTCGACATTGGAGGAGGTGGTATCGGCGGTACAGACTGTGGAGGCGATGGTGCACGAGTGGCGTCGGTAGTGCGTGGGCCAGTCTGTCGTCCAGCAGACGATGTCGGGCGAGAGATACTAGGTTGCCCGCTGGTTGTGCGTGTCGCGCCTGGATTTAACGGAGCAGACGTCGTTCTTGGTCGTTGTGTATTTGGCGTGGATCTGGGCGTGTAGGTAGGGTATGGAGCATCCTGAGAACGTTGTTGATGATCTGAATCGAGGTCAGGACGGGGAAATGACCTATTAGGTCGAGAGTTCCTATTCGCATTGGTACCAGCAAATCCGCGAGTGGGGTTTCTGTTAGTCGAAGAGGAGGAGGAGGAGGAGGAGGATCCAGGAGTAGAAAATGAAGGCACAGAGTGTTTCCTATAGTAGTCCTCGTTCACGGGTAAGAGACAGCCTTGATGGGTCTGTGAGGACATCAAGAAGCAGAATGAATAATGTCACAGCATGAGATTCTACAACCTACCCGAGCGGCCACGGCAGCGTCCACGAGATCGTTCTTGTCTATCGGATTCTTAATCGCAATATTGTATGCATCGATGTAGCGCCGAAGCTTTGCAAGTGGGAGCGATCGTAGCTGAGCCCGGCCAAGGGCAGTGGCTAGGTATTGCCAGAATGGTTGTAAGAAGAGATGTTCAGAGATACTCGGGTGTATAGTGGAGAAGCAAGCACGTACTATTGAGCATCTCGATACAAAAAGCGCAGACAGGCGCCAGATCATAGCCATGGGTAGGACCACAACGTGGCAGAAGTGCCTGATAATCTGTGCAAGAAGAACAATAGTCATAACCTTTGAGAGCAGGGTGCATTGAACGATTGATGGTCTCATGAGGGATCAGCCTGGTGCTCACCACAGTGCATGCACTCGCGCCGTCGATTAAAGATGATGTTGAATTCTCTGCCACACTTTCTGCAACCGTTCTGGGCAGGACCGGAGCGGGGAGGTGGTGGGCCACTGAGGAGGGGTATTCCAGCGGGTCTGGACATGGTGAGGGGAGGAGGAGACCAGGATGGGATCGTTTTAGTCACGCCACCCTCGCGCATTCTAGCATGTTCCCCTCCGGCATTTCCATAAGTGGATAGCCCCTGAGACACGAACACGTGACCAGTCGCGTCGTTCGTTGCACGGCGGCGAACTCAAACTTGAACTAGCACACAACCGACCGATGGCCTCGCACAGGATCAAGATTGCTGCTCGTCTCCGCCCACGCCTGGAAAACGAACTTGACGACGAAGGTGTACAAATAACACACCCCCCCGAGGGACCGTCCTTCATCAGTGTCCCTAATCCCCGCGACCTCTCTCAGGTCTTTAATTTTCCGTGAGTCGACACATGCTGCGTGGACCATCCGTTGACTAGAATGAAACCTCAGGTTTACTTCGTGTTATGACCAGAATTCTACCCAGGAACAAATATTCGAGCAAGACGTTCGTCCTCTAATCGACGTCGTGTACAGCGCTGTCGTGAGTCACTCTCCCACCCCACAACTTGATTATCGTGATCGTCTTCTACCCCTCAGACCGTCACAATCTTCGCTTATGGCGTTACCTCCTCAGGCAAGACCCACACCATGCAGGGAACCAAAGCTCAACCAGGCGTCATCCCTCGAGTCGTCGAGGTTGGTCACTGCGTTGCACCAGCACACTGTATTTACACCACTGCACCCTAGGCAATGTTCCTTCAGAAAGCCGCTCTGCAGCACAGTAGTGTTGAGCTGGCTGTCTCATACATGGAAATTTACAAGGATGAAGTTTATGATCTTTTTGTAAACCGTGAATCTGTGCGTTGCCTTCTTTGCTATAACGCTTGGCTATGTGTGGACTTCCGAGATGCTCTTACTCAACACTTGTTGCAGGCACCCAAGCTTCCTGTCCGTGAAAACGATGCTGGTCAAGTATTTGTTGCCAACTTGACCTCGATTCCGATAGAATCAGTGGAAGAATTTGATGCCATCTATTCGTTTGTACTCTCATTGCTTTTTCCCCAGTTGATACCAACATTCTGAACATAGACGTGCTTCTCGCCACCGCTCGGTCGGTGCCACGAACCTCAATCGAGCATCCTCTCGTTCGCATGCGGTGCTCACCATTGAGGTAACAATGACGGACTCGACAGCACAGAGAAGTATGTATCTCCCGGATCTAGCCCTCCATCCCCTCATGGCCTGTTGCTTAGCATTGACCGGAAAAATCAACCTCGTCGATCTCGCAGGTTCAGAGAATAATAAGCTTACCGGCAATGATCCAACTCGTATGGCAGAATCAGCAGCGATTAACAAGAGTCTGAGTGTACTTGGACAGGTGGTACACGCATTGAATCAGGGAGCTGTCAGGCTGCGTTACCCTTGTCTCCGCTTGTAACTAAAATTTTGTTCAGTCTCGCATCCCGTATCGTAATTCGAAGCTCACGCGGATTCTTCAAGACGCCCTCGGTGGTTCGTCCGTAGGGTTGCTCATTTGCAATCTCGCGCCTGGTACAAAGTTCCGTCAGGACACCCTCAATACACTCAAGTACGACTACTTTGTTGTCTTGGTTTATTGCGCCTGTGTTCATTTTGGATTCTAGTTTTGCTGTTCGTACTAAGAACGTTGAGAACCGTCCAGTGGTGAACGAACGGGGTCCGTGGGCCCAGAAACTTTACTAGGACATTGCTCACCTATTCATCCAGACAATCGTCCCCAAGCTAAACTCCACTTTGCGGCCATCCAACCACCACCACCGAAGCTTGCACCCGCTGTCCTTCAGGCTGATCCTATCCTCGCCTCTCAGCCTGTCGTCGTGACAAATACCGCACCTGGACCTTCTCGACCTCGCCCGTCTCGTGTGCCACGTGTCAGTGGCATCGGTGTCGGATTACTACCGCCGCTAGCTAGAACGAGATCACGTCCGTCATGCTCTACTACAATTGGGGAGAAACCGGAGACTACGGCTCAATTGACAGACAAGGATATCAATGACAGGGTTCGTTTCTCGTCCCGTGTGCCTTCCAGCGCTTAACGACTCGTACCCATTCCGATAGATCGCAAGGGCTGTGGAAGCTGAGGTTGCGCGTCGCCTGAAAGAGCACGAGGACCGTCAGCGCGAAGAGCGAATGCGCCTTGAACAAGAGAAGGAGAATCTCGCGCTCCGAGAGAAACAAGACGACGAGCGGCGTCAAACACAGGCAGAGTCCAAGTTGCCTCCGGGTGTGCTTACACCGCTACTCGCGCGCCATCGTGACTTGGATGGCCAGCTTCGAGCAAGACTGGCGGAGCTGGAGGAGAAATAGTGCGTGAGATGATACAGTAATCGTATAGGGGCTAATCCTGTCCTTCTACCCAGCGAACGTGGCAACAGGGAACTACAGCTCGCAGACGTATTGTCCCCGACGTCCAGAAAGAAGACCGGGCGCGCCTATGTCGCCCTCGCGCGCGCCCACTCTGAGAAGTGTGTGTCCCTCTCTGCCACCTTGGTGCGCACACCGACATTTGCATATAGGGGTGATCTCCAAGTCGCGCTCGAACTGTACCGCAAAGCGGAGACCTACGTCCCCGATAACATCAAGCTCCGAGAGAGGTGGATACTTTTCGTCGTTCATGTTTTCTTGTGTAAACTATCGATGCGTGGTACCTAATTCTGACGCTCTTTTTTTTTTTTTTTTTTTTTTTTTTCCTTTCCGTGGTATTTGTCGCCGTTTTCCGGCGTCGCTCTGGTCTGAGCAGAGTCCTCGAGATCGAGTGGGCAGTCAAGCACGGCAAGGAATTCGTGCCGTCGCCCAAGAAGCCCCGGAAAACGAGAGGCAAGAAACGCAAGGTCGCGGCGATCAACCTCAACCAGAGTCGGGGTCGCGAGGAAGATGTGGGCTCGTCGACGGTGTTGGAGGGGCACACGATGAGTCTCGCCTCGTTGGACGAGAACGACGAGACGGAGGGGGGGCACGAGGAAGCCGAGGTGACCGAGTCATTGCTTGGCACTGTCCTCGGTACTGTCATGGAGGAGGAATACGAAGGGAACGGCGTCGTTTTGGAGACGCCCGCATTGAAGAGAGTCAGGTCAGGCGCGTAGAGAGGGGTCGTGTGTATGTATGACTCGTGCCTTTATCATGTTTCTCCACTATTTATGTTACCAAGATTTAAAGTCATCAATACATGCGGAGCTGTACATCGTCTGCCCAAGGTCTCTCCAATACAAAAAGGTAGGTTGAAAAACAAAACGGTATAAATAGTTTCAACCCGCAAGACGACACGCGGGACACCCACATTGAACGGTGCTCGCGAGACCATACCTGGGAATGGGTGAAGAAGAGAAAAAAGGCTACTAGATAGGTATCCAGCCTCTCGCCTTGCATATAAACACATTACTTGTACGTAAATACGTAGATGGGCGTCTTTGCGTCGTCGCCGTCGTCGTCCATGGTCCAACTTTTTTGAATTCCCCTTGTCGTGGCTTTTGTGAGAAAAAAGACGGGCCCTTTGGGAAGGTATCATCCGTCCATGCTAAAGAGCTCGTCGTCGTCGCTGATCGGCCGGCTGAGCGGACTGAGCGCATTTTGGGTGTGCCAGTACCTATTGTTGCTCCCAGAGTGTGGTGGGGTGCGGAGCGGCGCACCGCCCGTCGACGTTGGGAACCGCGAAAACATGGACTCAAGCGCGGCCATCGAGGACGAGGGAGGCGCCCCAGTCGTCGTCGTCGGGTTCGCGTTCGCACCAGCGGCCGAGTCGTGGTGTGCAGACAGCGAGAGATGCGAAACCGCGTCGGTCGACAGGAGCGCTTGGTTCGATTGCAGGTGCCAGTCCTGGCCGGTCCCGGCGTTGATGCCAAACGGCACGGGCCCGTGTCCTGGGCTAAACGCCCCCCCACCGACGCTCGAACCGCCGAGCGAGCTGGGCGATCCGACGAGCGGGAGTGCGTGTATGCGCGAGTAACCCGCTGCGAGGCCTTGTGGAAGACTCTGTCCGGGGGCGTGTGACTGGAGGGCACGGAAGGACGGAGAAGTCGCTTCTCCGAGCCCAAGGCCGACGCTCGCCCCGTTGTTCGCGCCCGTGCGTCCCTCGTCTGGAGCAGGACCATGTATGGGAGCGTGAGCCAAGGGAGATCGGGTCAGCCCACTGAGACCCAGACCACCGCCGAGGCCGAGCCCCGCACTGGGAGCACGACCATTGTTGCTTGCGGAATTCATCTTGGAGTAGTAATGATGGAGACCAGGAAGAAACGCAGCGGAAGCGTTGGACGGCGCGAGCAGGGAGGACGATGGCGAGTGGGAGTCGTCTCGGAAGGTGCTTGTTCCGATCCCTGATGGTGTGATGGTACCCCCCAAGTTGAGCGCACCCAGACCGTTGGAAGACTTGAGCGAGCCTGGGGTACCGGAGCCTATTGCGCCAAAGCTGGGCTTATCTGGAGAGGGAGGGAGCCCATTGGTGGTAAGGCCGCGCTCTGCCCAAATGGATTTAACGTCGCCTAGCAGCGAGGGAGCGGGGACGGAGCGGGAGTAGCGATGATTAGCGTGATGAGACTGTGTCTGGGGCACAAGAGAGTGTACGGTGGCAAGTGGGGAAGAAGAGTCGTTTAGATTGACGGGGCGGGATGACCCGGAGTGGGTGCGAGACATTCTGCGGGAACGTTCCGAGGGAGTGAGAAGGTCTGTCAGCGACGAGGGCAAGAACTCTTCCAGATCTTCGTCTGCGGAGAGAGCGTCGCGATCGCCAGAGACGCTGACATCGATCCCGGGAGTGACGCCCTCTGCGGGGGTCCATGCTTGGGCGTGGGTGTGCCCGAGAGAAGACGGCACGCCTGGGCCCGGGCCGACCCGGTTCCTGGACTCTGTGAGCAGAGAGGTCTGAGCATGGAACGTGGAGGGGAATCCAGCAGGGTTCTGCGGGGAATGCCCAGAGGAAATAGGCGAATGAGCGGAAAGAGAGCCTCGGGGAGGAGAGCCAATTGGGCCAAGATCCGCGGCGTCCGGAGGAAGGACTGTACGACGTGGGGCGCCAGGGACGTTGAGGGGGAGGGTGGGCGGAGAGGGATTTCTGTGGTGGACGGGCGAGGCAGAGTCGGGAGGTGGATCGGAAGGAAGGGGTTCTTGATCCTCTGGCTGCTGTGTCGTGGGTGGCGTCGGCTCGGCGGCGGGGGTGGTGGTGGTGGTGGTGGTGGTGGTAGTGGCAGGATTGGTGGGTGTATGGGAATCGGCGTGGTCTGGGAGCACAAAGGGAGGGAAATCGGTATCCTTTACCGGAGGGGCGGGAGCGGAGGGGGTGGCCGTGAGGGTCATGGCCATGGGGGGACGAGCCGAGGTGGTGCGGGTGGGTGCTGTCGAGCCGGAGAGGAGGCCAGAGCTGGTGGAGGAGGAGCCGTGTGGGAGGGCGGACTTGTGGCCGTCCTTTTTGACGGCCTTTGAGGTCCTGGACTCGCGCGTCGGAGGGGGAGGGACGCCCCCGCTGGCGGCGAGCTGGGCGGCCTTTTTGTTTTTGCGGTCCATGGACATGCTCTGGCCGGGGAGGACGTGAGCGAGGGCGCACTTGTGGCCGAACTTGCAGTTTCCCTTTACGAACCAGGCGCAGACGTCCTTTTGCTGGCCGGGCTCGTGGACGACGTGGGAGAAGGGGCAGGAGGAGCCGGCGGTGCAGGCGCCGACCTTGAAGAACTTGCAGGGGACATGGGAAAGGTCCTTTGCTGCAAAGGCGTGAGGCGGGGAGAGCGGGGGGAGAGGGAGACGAACGCTTTGACGAGGACGACGACTTTGGTTTGTGGGGGAGCGACGCCTCGTTGTCGTTGTCGTTGTCGTTGTCGTTGTCGGTGTCTCTGTCGTCGGCGGTGTCTGCCATCGTGTCGTGTGGTGGGCGGAGGAGAGAAGAGATGGGGCAGCAGATGGATCAAACAGACACCAAATAGTCGGCTCTCTCTCGGTGGCACCCCTCAGAGGACTCGACCGGGCATGCGGCCAACACGCGACCGCGCTACTCCAAGCCGTACACCGCCCGCTTCCCTTCCCGGCCCACCCCCTCCTCCTCGTCGCATGCGCCCCCCAAGAGACATCGCCCTCCACGCTGGCTTCTACATCGCCGCCGCTCTCTCTGGCATCACCGCCGCCTACATCCTCCACGAGGTACGCACCCGACCCGCACCCGCACCCGCACCCCCCGTCTCACCACCGCACAGTGGGCCCGACGCTGGTGGGATCCTCCTCCCCGCGCACCCGACGACCAGCCCAAGTGCGCCCCACCGCGCCAGGACACCCCCCCGGCCATCGTCACACACCCGGACTCGTCCCCCGTCGAGGACCCTGAACACGCGCGGGCGCACACACGCGCCCTCCCTCCCCTCCGCACCCACTCCCTCCCCCCTCCCGTCCCCAATGGACACGCACTCCTCTCCAATTCCTCCCTCGGCATCAACCCCGACGCCATGACCTCGTCCGCATCGTTGCACACCTCCAGTGCGCCCGAGGCCTACGAAGACGGCGCTTCACAGACCACCGACGACGACACGGACACCGAGCCGTTTGTCGATCTCCTATCACCACCACCACCCCCGGCGCACGTCGTCTCCAGACGCCGCAGCTTCCGAAATCATGACTTGTTCGCCGCGTCCCACATATCCTTTTCAGAGCTTGGGAGCTTGGTTGCACCGCAAGACGAGCGTCAGTAAACTCCTGGTAGAGTATGGACAACACGTTTGTAATCTAGGCCTGCATGTAAACCGTCACTGCTCACCCTGCTTCTGAATCTCATCGTAACAAAAGAAATCCTCGTCGCATATTTCTTGGACACCATGTCTACAAAACCGCATCGTTATCCAGGTTCCAGAGCAAAACAAGTTTGCTTACTTTGCCTTGACATGCGATCTCAGCGCATTGAAATTCATCACCCTCCGCCTCTTGCCTTGGTCTTTCTCCATCACCGCAGTGTCATGTCCATCAACAAAACAATGTTTGCATCCATAGTTGACCTTTTTGCACAAATTTCGTCCATGGAACGTGAGCCCCAGGAGCAATTCGACATTGCCGCGCTCAAACGCAAGTCGTCCACTGGGAATGGTTTGACACGTGCTCCCGTTGCCAGTGGGTGCACTAGCATCCTTGTTCAGGAATCCAGCACTCCTCGGCGAGAACATAGACAACAACTCAATTTGCATGCTCTCGTGTCGATGCGCATGTCCGATCTGTAATGCAACCGTGTCAAACAGCCAGACCCTGCAGCGAAGCGAGCGACTTGCCGCACTCTCAAAGTCCATGACTATCCAACCCTTGCATGTCATGCATCGTATAGTACCGCCCAACGCCTTCATAGCAGTAGTCACAGCAGGACTTTCCTCAGAAAGGCCTGTGAGGTTGAGGATCGTTTTGATAATCGAAATGGCCTAGAGGTATGAGTACGATAAAGGGGACGTAAAAGAACAAGATACCTTTTCGTCTTTCTCGAACACGTCCACCTTCCAGTCCAACGTCCCTCCACCACCCTTCTTCTTGCCCACGCCTTTCCCCTTGTCTTGCCCATCTCCATCACCAATGTCAGCCTGAGTTTGGCGTTCCTCGGGTGCTTCCTCACGGTCGCTCTTTCCCGACGCCGTCATACATACATGCGAACAAACGCCTCTATAGTCCAAGCACCGTTCCCGTCGATATCCCTTGCCTACCTTGCCTTCGCCACATCGCTGACAGAAAAACCGTGCCGTAACGCGCCTCAAAGGAGGGACCGTACGCGTGCTCGCGCTCTGCCATCCATTCGGGTAACCCAGCAGCGTCATCAAGTGCTTCTGGACCGGAACAAGCCAATTATGAACGTCCGTCGTGATGAGCGAAATGGCCAGCGACGAGTCGATGTCACTCGGGACAGAGGTGTTACCGGGCCACAACGCATCCGGGTCTGGACTGCCCTTGAGCGCGCGGACGGACGGGAGCGCGCAAAACACGGACAGCGGCGGGAGCACCCATGGATCACGCGGGCTTGCGGCTCCCGCATCTGCAATCCCCAGAGTGCCAGAACGCATACGCCCATAAATCTTCTTCACCTCGGTCAACTTTTCTCTGTGAGTGGCCTCGGCCTTCTGACGCTTATGGCGCGCTTGCAAAACCAGAAGCTCAGATTCAATTGCAGGTCGCATAGGAACCACATCTGACGAGTGATACAAGGGCAACAAGGTCCAGGCGGCCAAGATCGTTTATCAGTTGACTTGCGAGCACGGTCACACCGCAACTGCTTACCTTGAAATTTGATGTGTTCCAAAAGCAAAGTCTTGCGCCTCTGTAACGATCCATAGATTTGCGACGCGACGAGATC
>JBBPUK010000070.1:44258-65103 GCA_038094635.1 Tylopilus cervinicoccineus | reverse complement strand
TCCCGCTGAACTGCGCGTGATCAGTCGCCTCTCAGCCCGTGTCAACGTACTTCCCGTCATCGCCAAGGCAGATTCCCTCACGGACGAAAGCCTGTCCGCAGTGAAGATGGCTGTATGCGAAGGGTTACGACACGCCGGTCTAGGCTTTGGCGTGTTTTCCACGCCGAAACCTAGGGAAGAATCACATTCCCAGTCACCCTCGCAGCAGGCGTTCACGAACGGTGTGCACAAGGGGGTCAATGGTGCAGCCCATCACGCCGAGAACGGCGAGCCAGGTGTCCACGACGACGACACCGAGAAGGACAGGGCTTCGCGCACCGTCATCACACTGAAGGGGGCTCGCACAGCTCGCTCTCGCTCTCGATCACGTCGGGACCTATCGTCTATCGCGCAAGATGAAAGGGAGCCTCAGTACCCTGACGAGGCCGAGGAGGAGACGGTCGCAAACGTCCGCTTCTCGGCCAAAACAGTTACAAAGGTCAACCTCGACACTTTACTTCCGTTCGCCCTCATCGCTCCAGAACCGTCGAGTTCCATGCAGCCTCAGAAGCAGGCTTGCGTGCGTCCTGCGACTGCCGACTCCAAGCATTCGCCCAACCAGGATGAGACCGAAAGAGTCTTGATTCGTGTGGAAGCGGACACGACGCCAGACACCTCCATGCCATCTCGCAAATCAGCTGTGTTCACTGCTCCACCAGAGAGTCTCAAAGGCGTGTTCACGAGGAAGTTCCGATGGGGAACCGTTGACGTACTGAACCCTGCGCACTGCGATTTTGCAGCGCTTCGAACGGCTGTCCTGCTCACTCACATGAAGGTCAGTCTGCTCCATTTTACGTGGCTGTCATGCCATTCAGGGATATACTGTTCATGCGCTTGATGAAAACGCCAGGTTCTCAAGGTCCATACCCGCGAGGTTCTGTATGAGAAATACAGAACCGAGAAGCTTCTTGCAAAACGTGCCACTCGGAACATAGGACCTGAGGAAACGAAACGTCTTTTTGAAGGTGGGTTGCTCCGTGCTCTCCTGATGGGAAAAGCATGTTGATGCACCCACCCAGATCTCGGGTTGTAGCATATATTTAGTGCCTCCTCGAACTGTTGTGTTCTTGCTTATCGCCTCTTCTTCTCCTTGCGTGCGTCTCCCTCCGATTGGTGCTTTCGATTCAGTGCCTTGCCTGTCGGTTTATTATAGCCATATATGTGATTATACCTGTGCCAGCTGGCCTAGTAAAGACCCTTGTTTCTTTTTCTTGCTTCACTTCTGCGCCTTGGGTTGCATACCAAATCGCGTACTTGTAACACGTTCGTTCCGATACACATCTTGCTTCTCAAAGTCTTATCCTGAGGATGAAAGACTATATATTCATAGGAACCGGAAGGAACTACGGGCACGAGGAGTGTCTGACAACTCTCATGCATGCTGGCCAGCAAGTTGGTCGATTTCTTCCGTCGTCAGTCCGTCCAATCGATGCAAGAGGTAGTCGACCTTTGGATGCCGTCAGTGACGTGATCGCGGGGCCTGGGCGTTATCGACGTTTACCTCGACTTCCTTGGTGAGGGGAATAATGAAGTTTTCGTACAACTCTACGACGCCATCTACGTCGATCTTGGCAGAGCGACCGTCTAGATTTGAGTTCGCGATTGTATCACCCTCGGGATTGAAATCCTGAGCATACGTGGAGGCCTTTTTGCGTAAGCGCAAGAGCAGCTTACGCTCGACCTCGGGTTTCGTTATCAGCGCTTCGAGAGCTTGCCTGTTGGGTGTGAGGATGTGGGGGACGAATGCGGCAGGGTCAGCGGAGAATTTGGATTCCGACACGAATTTGCCTGCACGACGACGACGAGACGACGATCAGATCAGTCATGGGTGCTGGGAGGACAAGGCAAGGCGGAAGGAATACCGTAATGGACACGCTTGCTGATGGCCTGGAGAACCTCGACGTCGATGGTGGCGGCACTGCCGTAATTGCCATCGTCCTCGTACTCGTCGTCGCCGACGACGCCGTTCAAACGCTTGGATCGAGAAAGGACGAGGGTGGCACGTCGGGTGATGCGGGGGACGATGTCGTGGGTGTAGAACGCGAGTATGGTGGGGTTTACGTTGATGTCGTTTGGATAAAGAATTTTCGGGAAGAGGAGCGGCTTGAGAACGGGCACGGGAAGATCGGTCGTGAACGGATATTCGTCCGGACTGTGGAGGATGTGATCCGGGGAGGGAAGGAGGGCGATAGAGCGATGATAGGATACCTGGTATAGCGGCGGGCCTTGGCTGTGGGGGGTGCGTGGATGAGGAACACAGGCTGTGTGCAGGGAGTGGGAAGCGGGACAGACCATGGAAGGTTTCGGTCTCTTTCAAGAACCACTGGAGCCAGCTGCCGTCGAAGCCGAGATGGATGAGTTCTGGGAAGGCGCCGCGGGCGTACATGCGGGGATTGTGGGCGAATTGGGCACGCTCAATCAGATCAAAGATGATGGTGTCTTCGAGCCGGACGAGGACGGAGCGGATGCGGTCGAGAGAAAGGGGATGCTGCTCGAGCATAAAATTCTGGGAGAGCATGGTGGAGCGTCGCGGTGGTTGGGAGAGAAAGGCGGGGGGGCGGGGGCGTCGTTGCGAGGGGGACTTATAAAGGCGCGGGGCTGTCGGTGACTCGGTACGCGGCTGGAGGTGGACAGAGGGGCTGTTCCGGACCGTCGCCCTCCCGTGCTGTTCCGGACGAGGGGCTTTATTACTACTCGGCACTCACACCACGACCACGACCACGACCACCACGACCACCACGACCACCACGACCACCACGACCACGACCACGACCACCATGGCTCCCCCTGCAGCGACCCTCCTCAACACCGTCGACATCGCCCCCGCCAGCCCCGCCAAAAAGAACGTCTTCCCCATGGGGACATCGACATCCCAGTACGACGTCTGCGAGGACTATCATGGAAACTACCGCTTCGCCCCGATCGAAGAGGCCCAGGTCTCGAGGGCCATGATCAGACGGTGACGCACCGGCGATGCCTGCATCCACGCGTGCATCTGACCCGTCTGCGCATAGTTACTTCAACACGATGTACGAGCGCACCATCTCCGACGTCGTCATCGTCGGCGCCGGAAGTGCTGGCCTGTCCTGTGCCTACCACCTGGCAACGACCCGCCCGGACATCAAAGTCACCATTCTGGAGGCCAACGTCGCCCCTGGTGGTGGCGCTTGGCTTGGCGGCCAGCTGATGACCCCGATGGTACGTCCCTCGCGCGCGCGCGCGATCTACGACGTCGATCCTTGACGTCTCGCCAGGTCGTCCGCAAGCCTGCCGATGGGTTCTTGCGCGAACTCGATGTCCCGTATGAAGACGAAGGCGCCTTTGTCGTCGTCAAACACGCCGCCCTCTTCACCGCCACCATCCTCTCTCGTGTCTTGGCCCTTCCCAACGTCGTGATGCTGAACGCAACTGCAGTGGAGGATCTCATCATCCGCACAGACTTCCAGGGCAATCAGCGTGTCTCGGGAGTCGTAACCAACTGGACGCTTGTCTCCCTGAACCACGACACCCAATCGTGCATGGACCCCAACACCATCACCGCACCCGTCGTGATCTCTGCAACCGGTCACGATGGTCCTATGGGCGCTTTCTCCGCCAAGCGATTGGTCAGTGCCGGCCTGTTGAAGGAGCTCGGTAACATGAGAGGCTTGGACATGAACCGTGCCGAGCCCGCCATCGTCAACGGTACACGTCAGGTCACTCCTGGACTCATCATGACGGGTCAGTGGACACGACAAGGTTGAGAGCGCACTCATAACACCTGGATCGGCAGGTATGGAGCTCTCGGAGCACGATGGCTCGAACCGTATGGGGCCAACCTTTGGGGCAATGATGGCAAGCGGCATCAAGGCTGCGAAAGAGGCGATCAGGATTCTCGATTCCGTGCAGGTGGTCGATGGCAAGGTCGTCGCAATTCACTGAGGAACGTATCATCTCTGTACTATTAGCTTGTTGTACCGTGTTGTGTCACTCTTCTCCATGTCGTCCTCCGCAGAGAATCCAAGAGAGCATGCACGCGCGCTCATCCACCTCAAGGATGGCATCGAGGCAGAGATCCGTCTTCAGCTCTCTGTACTCGGAGAAAACAACGCTGACATGTCCACCACACCCCTCGTCGATTCCGAAGGCTTTCCCCGCGCCGACCTCGACATTTATGCGATTCGCTCTGCCCGGGCCCGCATCATCGAGCTCAGAAACGACCTCAAGTACACCATGGACGAGATCGACAAGGCTCTGCAAAAGGTGTATGATCCTTCCCTCGCACCCTCTCCTCCTTCACCAGCACCTGCCCATGTGTCGTCAAACACGCCTGCCGAACAACGTCTCTCCCCTTTCGCCAAAGTGGACGGTGTCGCACCTGGGAGCCCCGCTGCACAGGCGGTATGCCTGCTCTCGTCTCGCGCGTCGCTTGACTTGACGCGTAAGAACAGGGGCTTCGTCGAGACGATCTCATCATAAAGTTTGGTCATCTCACAGCGCTTTCGTTCTCGGCCTCTTCTCTACAGCCTCTCGCCGACCTCGTTGGTCGCAATGAGAACGTACGTCACACTACCAGCGATTGCTCCGTGGCACTAAGCTGGTGCGTGCAGCGCGAATTGTGCATCCAAGTGCTTCGCGATGGACAGGAATTGTCACTGCAATTCACCCCTAGGAGTGGTTGGGGAGGTCGGGGTCTACTAGGGTGCGGTTATGTGTTCGAGATCGCTGTGAATCTGCAGGCTGAGTCCTACACAAGGTGCCACATAATTCCTTGTCGCGCGTGATAATCACTGTACAAGAGGACTGGTAGGCTGACTGAATGTCTTGTTTCAAATAACAGACCATCTACGAACAAATGAGATGTAGCACATCCCCACTCTACTACATCGAGGTACAGTACCACCATCGTGTACACTGCTCAAGGCCGCCACCATTCATCCCCCAACACATCTGCGTTCACCTCTAGCGGGGTCAAGTTATTGCATGTGAGGTGCTCTACGCTCGAGTACTGAACCAAGGTTCCTACCAGAGGCTTTTCTCCTTCGCCAGGAATGTCAGCATACTCGACAATGGACACGCCAGTGTTCAGACAATATCCAATTGTGACGCCTTCGTGGCAAACTATCGCACCCTTTTCCCGTAATGTCGTCAGGAGCGTTAGAACCCAACCTCCATGAGAGACCACAAGGATGTTACTAGGCTGTTCCGCAGGGCCTCTCCCTTTGACTGTCGCTGTCATGTAATTCTCGATCGATCTCGTATACCAAGCCAGACACCTCGCAGAAAATTCGGGGATCGTTTCTGTGGAGAGTGTCGGCTCGTCACGTCCTGGTATTTCGCCCTGTAATTCGTCTCCATAATACTGTGACCACGCGGAAGTCGGGCACATAGTGAGCTCGAGCAGAAGAGAGTGTGTGTGTTATGCTTACTCGCTCCCGAATCGACTCGTCCTTCTCTAGAGCAACATCAGGGTGGTATTGGAGAATGCACTCTGCAGTCTAATGGCAATTTAAACGAGCCGTTCGATACGGACAAGGACATACCCTCACCTGGAGGGCTCTTTGAAGATCACTGCTGAACGCTCTTATAAACAGTACATCCTTCAGTGCCTCACCCACCAGCATCGATTGCTTGAACCCGGTTTCGTTGAGTGAGACATCCACCTGACCCTGTAACTTCCGCGTTCTGTTCCAATCCGTCTCACCGTGTCGCACGACGTAGACGCGAAACTTGACCAAGGTCAGAGACACTCGGGGCAGCACAGGGAGGGACCACTCCTCACCAGGACATGGTCCGAAAAGTTCCACGACGAACTGTGAAGTGACTGGGTCGCAGAGGATGACTTTGAACCTTGCATGAACAGGGAGAAAAGCCCGAGCGGTGGGTGTGATTGTCGCAGTAGACGAAAAGTACGTCGGGGTCATCAACATATTGCCGACCAGAATGACGAGACGTTCTGGATAAGGTTGTTCTGACTCGAAGGATCCTGTGTCGTGTGATCACAGTTGACTGGCCAGAAGAAAGTGGTGTTGCCTACTAGTTGGATAAAGGTGAAGAGTCGCAATGAAGGAACGAATACAACCGTCGTAGCTTCGTGTACACTTTATGAAGACTACCGCCTCGCGGCGTACTACAGCCTAGGCCCATACGCAAGCATGCTGTCCATCGAAATACGCTCTCTGTCGTGTCTCTTGGCAATGTCGAGCACCTCCTGGAACGAAGACCACAGACCACCTTCATTCACCCAACGCGCAAATACTTCCGCATCCACATCCCGATCCGCTGTCTTCGTGTTGTGCGACCACACGGCGTGTTCAAGAAGCATTGCTGCTGCCGCAGCGTGACCTAACAACATTAGACCAGGCCGGGGCAGGAGAGGCGAGATTGCGGTGGGGTGACTGTAAATTTCATCTATCTTCTGGAAGGCAGCTTTAACAGCTTCCAGCGGTGCCCGCACTTTGCTCTCAAGTCCTGGTGGGCAGGATTCGAGGATCCGAGTTCCCCACTCTCACACACGTCAGTTCGGATAGTATGCTGTAACTGAACAAGAAGACGAACTGACATTCTTGAACGCCTTGAATGCAACCGGGTCATTGGCACTACGCACAAGATCCAAGGCGAGTACAGAAGTTGTACCTTCCCAAATCTTTTCCACCAGAGCATCGCGGATAGACCTGTCCACGTTCAATTTGAGTGCAAAGTCACCACTGTGACAAAACGCTTACCTTCCGATCCCTACCTCTTCCATGTAACCCATTCCCCCCAGAGTTGTCATGCTCTCTTCCATGGCCGAGACTGCCTTCTCTGCAGTGAACGCTTTGACTACGGCGGTCAGAATCCTCAGCAGTGACTCGTCGTCCTTGCTCGCGACATTGGCCTCCACTTTTCCCATGAGCATAATCGTGCCAAAGACGAGGTGAGTCAGGGCACGATAGACGAGGCTGATGGAGGCCAACTGCGCTACGTGCACCGCATTCTCTGCGAGCAGCTGTTTACCACCCGAGATTCTCCTGACTTTTGAGTAGGCAGTCGCAATCTCGAGGCACTTGCGCAGGTGACCCGTTCCAGAAATTGCGCTATGAATACGGGTGATGTAGAGGACGGGAAGGATATGTTTGACACCGTGATTGAGTGAGCCCAGGAGGTAGGCGGTCGTCGACTTCAAAGAGAGCTCGGCGGTGGGTACCATGTGCGTCCCAATCTTGTCCTTCAGTCTGTGAGTGTAGACACCATTGCTGGTTGAAGACGGCAAAGGTTCTCCAGGTTGTGGGACGAGCGGCATGCGAAGAGGAACTAGGAAAAGGGAGAGCGAACGCGAACCATCCGTGACATCTCCCGTGCGAGCGAGCGCGACGGATACGTTGCTGTCAGTAGCACTTGAAAACCATTTAAACCCATCCAGTTGGTAAGCTGGCCACATTTCATCACCGGAGTTTTCAGTCGGAACAGCGATTGTTTCGGTGAGGGATACATCCGACCCGCCTGGCCGCTACACCTCGCGTGTGAGACATACTGTAACATGAAGGGTCGTGAGCATGCCTCGGTCATCCATTGTCCTGATGTAAAGGCAAAGGTCGGATCGCGACTGTTGACCCATAAGCAAGTCGGTCGTAGTCCATGACCAGTCTGAGTACCTTGTGAGGCGAGGGAATAACTTGGTCTTCATCTCTGGAGTACCGACGAGTTCGAGAACTTGTTCCAGGAAGGATTCATCAGTACGTCAAAGGCATTGAGCTCACTCACCCCTGGCGCACCCATCCGTCATAGATATGGGGCATCCCACCTGAATGTGCCCGACCTTGAGTCCAACGGGCTGCGTATGAGGACTAACTTGACTCACCACATGAGAATCCCCGACGAGGACATGCAACTTGGCGAATCCGTATATCCTGCTAAACTCAGCGTACTTCCGCTCGTAAAAGATGCCGGGAATCCCCTCCTTGAAAAACACGCCTTTCAATTCTTTCCATGCTTCCGAGGTATCAAGGCGATCAATCCGTTGTCCCCAGTGATCGTACTGAGTCAGGCGTGGAGGTGTGGCACGCTCGCTGATAGCACGAATGCCTCGGATAAGTTGTTGAGATCTGGCCGTAAGCATCGAAGGAGCCCACTCACCGGTGATCACTTCCGTGCCAAGACGTACAAGGTCGAGTTCGATCTCTTTTGCCATCCTGAATATCCATGGTCAAGCCTGGAACGCTCAGTCACCGGAGTTCTCGCACTTTGGGGGCAAAACCCTCTTCAAGAAACTGGGCAGCACCGGGTCACTGAGGTATGCGTTTCGCTCGGCGAAACGAGTCTACAGAGCAGAATGCATTCGGATGCAGTTATACCGCGCGGACTCGCCGACAACGTACCAACTGAAATCCGTCTTCTGCTCGCATGACAAGTCTTCATAAACGAAGGTCTCCTGGCTGGGTGGGAACAGTGTGTGAATATGACGTGTCAGGTTTGACAGGTGTCCTTGCAGATGAGAACACGGAATGAATAGCCAGTGAACATTCAAGCTCAAAAGGTTAGCGTGATATAGATACAACGCAGTAGCACACGAATGAAGATTGCATGATCAAAATGACGAATAACCCATTACTCTACTCCAAAGCCTTCCGTTTCCCTGGGGAGGATTAGTATACGATCCAGCGCAAAGATGGATTCCGACGTACTCGATAGCGTATGTTAGTTTCCTCTCCAGACTCTCATAGTCTTTGTAAGGGGGGAGCTCGATTCTATTGAAACATGTGTGACTCCGAGGGAGTTGCGAGGGATCTCCAGACTTGTCGATCGTGAATCTTCTGGGCCCATCTGACCCCTGGAGGTCCTTGAAACCATTCACGGGAACCCGTGAGGTCCCAGTTGCAAACTGTAGCAGACGAGCCTTGCGCTCGATCGGCCAACTCCGGATGCACTGCCAAAACCACTCGATAACTTGGTCTGTCTTCTCGTAACCGCGATAGTCGGTGTACGATATCCAATCGTCCCTACGATCAGTCAAATCAGTCACCTCAACTTTTAGTCGTAATGTTTCAGACACGTACGTATCGATCTCGGACATGCCACCGATCAATAGCTCTAGCTCTCGTTCATCAAACACATCAATCAAATCCGCAGGAATGAGCCCCCTAAATCCTTCCAGGAGTGCAGTTGTTTGTTCCTCTATTCTAGTCTTGGTGCGGTACTCAACGACAGCTTCGACATACTCCTTTTTGTTCTCTTCTGTGACGGCGATGTTGGCTCCGCCGGGCTTAAGCTCTACTTCAATGATTTCTCCAAAGCGATCCTCGGTCACTGCAAAAGTTTCGTCGAGAACATCAGTAATATCGTTCTTCCTGGGGATTAAAAACTGTGATTAACTAGCCCCACGGAGACGAAGAACGGTCGTACAGCATCCATACTAAACTCCGATGGAGCTCTACATCGACGGCCTCCAGATCCGAAAGAGACGTTTTCTTGCCTAGAATCATCTTGTAAAAGCTTGAAACGAAGTAAGCATCCAGAAATCGTCTATGGAATATTGCTAATCCTATGATCCTGCCGACGAACTTGAAATAAGTCAGGTGCTCAGGATTAATTCCCGACATCCAATTGATCTGAAGCGTGTAATTGTCGTGTGCGGAATATTGGAAGAGCCCATAGGAGGGATCAAGTATCTCGTGAGAAATCAGGAAAAACCACTCCCTGGTGAAAACTCAGTAGTAAGCCAGGAATAAGCTACCCATCATACCTGGAGACTCCTCCATAGTCCAGACCATCTTCACCATCAAACCGGATGACCAGTCTCTTCTTCAAGTCATCACCACGCATCTTCATGACTGCAGTAAAGCTGTCTTCCAGGACCCGATTGCGCCGTAGCTTGAATTCACACTTGCCCTCCTTCATTGTCATAGAGGGTTGAGTGCGGAAGTAGATGACCTTTCGTCTATAGTCACGCTTATACTGAGGAGCACTTGAATCTAGATTGCTCGGCAAACGTGGGTCATCCCATGTCGTCGTGCGAGTGTTGTGGTCGACAAAGTAAACCCGACCTGTCGACGCTAACCGCATTTCCCATCCAGACGGGAGTGGGCCGAGTTTGGTATTAGCAGCAGCAGAGCCGGATGCAACAGCGAGGGTAACTTGGGATGATCGCGGATCATTCCATGTCGTCGATCTCGTACGATGATCCACAAAGTATGGACGCCCTTCAGGAGTGCGGCGTTCCTCCCATCCATCCGGTAATGGGACGTCCGCATAAACACCAGTTGGAGCGGAAGGTTGTAGTAGGTGAGGTTGCGAAACGGACGAAGACGGCGGGCGCTGGGGGGTGGTTTCTGATGAAGTTCCAGGACGATGCCACGTTGTAGAACGGGTGCTGTGATCGACATAGTATGATCTCCCATTCGCAGCGAATCGGCGTTCCCAGCCACGCGGGAGGGGGCCGAGTTCGTCCCGGCGGGTTAGACCATGTGGGTTGTCGACAGGCGAGATGGCAAGTCCACTGGGAATGCTCGACTGAGATCGGAGTGGTAGGAGAGGAGAGAGATTTGGTTCTCCAGAAGAGGGAGGACGGTTGGGGGATGCATCCTCAGGAGTCAAAGAGGACAAGGAGGGATGATGAGGGCTGTGTAATGACGATTCTGATTGAAGGGAAGGGCTGCTCCTACGCTGACGCAAAGCGGAAAATGCAGTGTCTGAAACCTGTAGCGCAGGAAGAGCACTGAGCGCTTGTTCACTACGAGTCCGTGATCTTCCGATATGCGGTAGAGAGAAAGAAAAGAGGAGTTTCCCGTAGACCTGGGCACCATTCGAGGTTTGGGTGAGATCCCTGCTGATGAGACCTGGTAGGCTGAGAGTGAGAATACGAGTGACGAAAGGGGAGAGGGTAAGGTTACCGTGACCGTTTGCAGAGTAGGCAAGCACTTCCTCACCACCCAACCTGATGAGGCCGAGGAAACCCTGATCTCTCTTTCTGAATCTCTTTTGGTCAAATATCTGGATGACTACAGCGGAAGAGGGGCGGACGGTGCTGTGTACAGAGTCAGGCACTGCCGCAACGTGGGCGAGGAGAAGACAGACATGTCAAAGTGCTGGTTCCAAGCTGGAGAAAGAGTACGCTTTATCGCGTTTGTGGTATACGTCTGATCGCCGTCGACGGAGACGACGGCGAAGGGGTCTGGAAGACTGAAGACCTCGCGCTTGGCGAGAGAGTTGGCGGCGAGAACTGGAGGTGATGGGTGCACAGCAAGCACTAGAGCGGGGTGATCTGGGCGTACCTGTGATTCGGACGACGATGGAACGGTCCTCGGTCGACATGGCTGGAGTACAGTCTTCGTCTTGGTGGTGCGCCTGGCGATGGCGAGGCAGTCGTCGTAGCGACACTCGGGGACACGTGACCCACTACCGTCCGCAACAGGGGTTATTGACCCTCCCAGGCGCCTCTCACCTCTGCCCACATCCCAGCCATGGACAACGCCAACGATGCCCATGAAAGCTCCACGATCACCTTCGAGTGGACGCTTCGAGGGCTCAAATCCTTGTTCGACACAAGGTATTGACCCACAGTCCTCCTAAAACGTGCCCCCCTCACCAACGCCCGTGACCAGCAAAGGAGAGTCAAAGTCGAAGGTGACAAAGTCCGTCAAGTTCAGCGGAGGACAATGGCAGGTACACCGCTCCCACCTGCCGATTGACCACAATCCTTACCCCCACCAGATCTTGTTTTATGCAAACTCTGGAACGGAGAGTGGCGGTTTCGTTAGTCTATACCTTTCTTGTGAGGTCAGCGCTACAAACCCAGTCGCGACTGTGTCTGCTGACCGATCCCAGCCGACGGCGCAGGAAAAGGACAGCGCCATAGACGGAAAGTACGACTCTGCCCACCTGTCCTCTCGGCTTATCCATCTTCCTCATACAGGTGGGTTCGGGAAGGCGTCTTCAAATTCAGTTTCGAACTGCGAAGGCAACATCAAGTGATTGCTTCTCCCTACTAGTGCTGACACCCCACTGTTCCTGTAGCTTGGCGAAAACAGTATTGTTCAACATCAAAGAAGCCCACAATCATTCATTCTCTTCAAAGGTTTGGCCCGTCTTTCGCTCTCTTCCGCCTCCCTCACCTGTCCTGATAGACCGCAAATTGGGGATGGTATGATACTTGTCAATACGACCTTTTCGGCTCATATCTGTTTCACAGGGCCCAGTTTGCTAGACGAGATCACGTCTATTATCATTCTAATCCGGTGAAGGAAGCAGATGCATTCTTGGTTATCTGCACCATCACATCCTCTCCACAGCCCCCTATACAACCTCCGACGATTCCCACACAACTCGTTCCAAAAAGTTATTTGGACTGTGTTGGCGCGCTCCTCGATGACCCACTCTATTCCGACGTCGAATTTGTGGTCCCAAAGAGAAGTAGGCCAAAGGAGAAACGAATCATATATGCCAACAAGAAGATACTTCAGCGTGCTGATTACTTTCAATCCAGTAAAACTATCTAATTTCTTCTTCTCGTGAAATGTACTTACTTTTCCTAGTGTTTGGCTCCGGCTTTGCGGAAGGGTCTACAGATGCCAATATAGGACATGCCCAGCCAGACCATGACGAAGGAGATACTGCGTCCGATTCCACTTTTCTTTTCCGCCAATTCGAGGATTCAGACGATGAAGAGGATGATCTGATGTCAGATCTCCAAGATGAACCAAGCTACGACGGTATCATCGAGCTTGATGTCCCAGAGATCGGTGTTCCTCACACTGCGCCACCCGTAGTTGGGGATGGTGCTGTCAAGCACACCGAAGAGACAGAAGATACAGGAAACAGTGCTACACCCTCGACCGTCACAGAAGGAGACGAATTCTGCAACGCAATACCGAAGCTTTCTCACCAATCTTCCCCAAGAAGCAAGGACGTTTCCCTCATGACAGATCCAGTATGTTCAAGTCATGCGTCTTTAGGGGGGACACCCGTTATTCCAGGACCAAAAAAGATGCAGGTTATTGTAGGTGATGTCGCCTATGCGACCTACAAAGCCGTCCTTTACTATGTGCGACATCGTTTTCACACACACCTTCGATCTGCGCTTACCAGTCCTCACAGATATACACAGATGTTATCGTCTTTGCGCCTTTGTTGTCATCTTTTACTGCTGCTGCGTCACTGAAAAGGTTGACAACGACAACAGCGACAGCGACAGCAACGCCGTCTGACAGCCAGTCGAGTTTACACGACGGTCCGAATGCTCTTGTACACACCGATAATCCCACGTCAAGGCGAGAGTGGATCAAGAAGTGGCAACAATGTCGACCGGGGCGCCCTGCGCCCTGCTCTGCGAAAGCAGTGTACCGTTTGGCTGACAGTAAGTGAATGTCCACACATTCCATGACCTAGCCTCTGAGTACGTAGAACTCGGCCTCCTGGAGCTGAGAGACAGGGCATTCCAGGTAAAAAGACACTACGCATCGTGTCTTGCACTCTAATCGATTCGTTTAGCACATTCAAAAGTCTCTCACTGTTGAGAACATCCCATTCGAGGTATTCTCCCCTTTCTCGGCCACTTTTGCCGAAGTGAGGAAGATACAAGTGAACTACTTCTTGGAGCACTGGAGTGAAATTCGAGCATCGGAGGCCATGCGCAATGTGTGGCGCCAGATCCGCAACGGACGGCACCCAGGCTTCGAAGAAGGTCTGTGGCTTTTGCTCAGTCCCGCAATATGTCGCTCATGGGACACCATTCAGTGTGGCCCTTCATTGCGCTCCACTTGGAATTCAACCCACGCAATGGGTCGTTGGGCGAAGCAGAATCGCCAGAGATCTAGTTGATGTCACATAGTATCTAGGTGGAGGCACATATCAATGTAAGAGATTTTGGATCATCATAGGTACGTTGCATATAGGACATGGATTTAGAACATTTGTGTCTCGACACTCTAAACATTCTGCAAACACGCTCGGCCCACAAGGACATGGTCTCCACAGCATGTTCAACTAATACAAGGGATATCGAGGGTATCTGTCACACGTTTTGAAAGCATATACTAACGGATTTGGTTGAAAGACCGTGCGGAAGTAGAATTATTCGACACTCGTGAGACTGCCAAAGTCCGTCCCTGAAATGCTACCATTGCCATCAGAAACGTCGCCCTCGTCATCCTCTTCGTCTTCGTGTCCTATCATCCGTGAACCCTTGTAGTTACCGAGCTGCTGCTGCTGCTTAGGGCTTGCAATTGAATACAAACCCGGTGTCGCTCCTGTCCCTTGACGTGTGTAGACCCTTTGAGTGTGCGAATGCAATCATGATTGGCGTGACGAATCACCATTGGGGGGAGAGCCAAAAGAGCGGCTTGTGACGGATGGCTGTGAAGAAGGCCCTGGTGTCTGCATCGAACGCCTTGGCGTGCTAGGATGGGGAGTGGAGCGAGCGTCGTATCCAACTGCATGGTCGGTGGCCTGGTGGGTCGTTTCCCTGGCGCGCGTGGGATGGGGATGTGCAACCACCGGTGATGGATGACGTGGGAGGTGACCACCAGATACCGAACCAGTGCGTGCTGTATTTGGGAAGACGTCAGCAGGAACAAAGAGCTGTTGATCCTCGAGATCAGTGCGTTCATGCAGCGCATCGAGTGCTCTGCGGTCGATCGGCTGAGATGGGATACGATGGAGATAGCCGAACCTAAAGAAAGGGACGTTCTTATAGGCTGTCACGAGACGATGAATGGGAGCGCACCCAAAAACACATCCAAGGAGTCCTTCCCCGCCCCAATGACGGTTCGGAACAAGGACAACTTCTCGAAGGTTGCTAAACGTGTCGTGAGCGTCCGATAGACAAGGGGGCGTCTGGAAAAGCTGCTTACTCGAAATCATACGAGTAAACATAGACACGTAGGGGTTTATCTACGTGCTGAAATGGAAGTCAGAGGACATGCGAGCATGGAAAGAGGACGCCATACAGTTTCGACTATGTCATAGAAGTCGTTTTCGGCACTGAGGACTCCGCCAGACCAACCGATTATCCAGTCGCCATATGGAACGAGACCGGCACTCTCAGCAGGGCTTCCTTCCATCACTTCCAGCACGTGCCAAACATTGTCGGTTGCGGACTCGAATTCACACATGCGCATGCTGAGACCAAGTAAGGATGGTTGGGGTGCAGGATCAGAGTCTTCAAGCGGGAGAGTGGCTTGTTGCGCGAGTGCCCATCCACGAGACGGCAGGATGGGGACGACTGTTAGAAATGGGTGACGCGCGTGAGGGCTCTGCAACCACGAACAGAGAAGGTGAGGAACCTCGTGTTTCGCGTGTCTTGCTGCTCCAAACGATGAGGTTGAGGACCCTCCCTTCGTGTTCCTCGACGATGCGTTCCAACTCGGTTGCGTCCAGTTCCGTCCTGGCAGAAAAGGAATCGATGTCATTGTAACCCACGATGAAGTCGAAGAAGGGTTCGATGGATGTTTGGGACGCTGGGGAAGATGGCGTGACCCGCAAGACATGAAGGGCATGAGACGTCTGGGCTTGCGAACTTGTGGACTGACTAGCACCCATTGCATTTGCAGCAGACGTTGGTGTCCCCGCGCTGGTGTAATCATCCGAAAAAGGAAACCTCCCGAGGACTCCAGTGCCAGTTGAATATATTTCCAAGGGACTCACAGAGCCCCCGCCCGGGCTGAGAGTGTGCGGTACCACATCGAGGGGCACCTTGGCGGCAACGAAGCTCAAGCTCAATTGGGGTCACTCTGAGAAACGAGCTCGTCGTTCAACACGCCTGGGGACGAGTACCTGCATGTGTGTGCCCTTGTTTGTTGTAGCTCCCTTTCGCTTAACCAAAATTTCATCCGCAAAAAGACCAGCGTGCTCCTGGTCGCGTTCATCCAGGGCGTCGAGATTCCCTGTCGAGAACCGGCTATACATGCGGCATGCGGTGAGCAGTTTCGTGCACAGAACAAGAAGACCGTAACTCACCCGCATGCACTCTCTAGCTAACATATGTTACTTTGTCGCCACATCCTTCGAGCACATGCCCCCACCTCAGCTTCCTCCCAACGATTCATTCGGGCTCATGCCCGTGACAGGACTTCCTTCCACTTTAGATATGGCCATGCCAACCTTGTCACTCTCGAGAGTTTCTCCAAGGCTGCGGTACAGCCTAGCTCTGTCCCTCCTCTACCCCCCTCGCCGACATTCCAGCCCACTAGACAAGGGGACCACACCATCCCTACTCACAAGCGTCTCTCGTCAAAATCAGCTCGTCGTCTTGCCAGCGACAGTAGCCTTGCACGTATCAGATCCATTCTAGTCGACACCACTCCGGACACCTTTGACCAGTCTCTCCCAAATCTTATTGGCCCTTTCCTGGAACACCTGGTGTCGATCCAACCGCCTACCGGGGCACAGGCTGTTTCTTATCGACCCCCTGAAGCCATCTCCCTTGCGTATGGATTAATCGACAAGTTTGTGTTACTGAAGCGGTATCAGGAAGCCTTTGAACTTTTTCAGACCCTCTCCGACGGCGGCCATGTACCTCCCGAGGCCTTTCTGGCGGAGGTCCCGTCTCCGATCGCGCACGATTTCGCAGTGGTCGTGAGATCTACACTGGCGCGCGCTTGCTTGTACTGGGACTGGCATCACCGTGGCGTAGGGTTCATTGCGTCAATCATGAAGTCGCAAGATTCGCTCAAACAAGATTTAGAACCCCTTGCACTAGAATTACTGCATGCTTCTCTGGAGAAGTGCTCTCCCGCGCGGTTTAAAGCATGTGCTTGGCTCATGTGCCGTTTCGTGGATCCGTGCTATGGCGTAGTCATCCCCACCAAAACTATCCATCTCTTCTATAGCCGGGCTTTGCGTGTGGGAGACCGTGAATCTGCCTACATGTTCTATAGTCACACCCAGTCTCGTCGAGTTAAAGCGACCACGAACTATCCATCACCACAAGGCGCGCCATTAACGTGGTTGATGTCCTATCTCGTTGGGCACAAACACGACGTGCATCTCGCACGCTGTCTAGCTAAACAAGTTGTCGGCACGTCAGAACCCATACCCCGTTATGATCGAGGTCGTTTCATCGCCCTGACTGCTTGTCAAGGGTTCGCGACGGAAGTGCGCGCGCTTTGGGAGAGATACTCTGTGGGCTCTGGGCGCAAATTCGTGGTCGGGAATGCAGCAACGATGCTCCGGGTGGTTAGTTTGTTCGTCCAGCGCGACTCGTGGGCACGGGCGAAGCTAGGGAGGAAGGTTGGAGCATGTCGTGTGAACGAAGAACAATCGGACCTGGACGAAGGGGAGACGGGTTACTATCTGTTTTCCCGTCAAGTTCTGGGGGCATTTCGGGACTCGATACAACCACTGGAGGAAGCAGGTCACTTTGACCTGAGTGCTCTCGCACGGGGCCATTTTATGCTTGGGGAGATGAGCGAGGGGCTTCGTCCGTTCCGAGTTCTAATCGGACGACGGGAGATACCAGACCGACACGATATCAATATCGCGCTTTCTGCGATGGCGCGTCAGTCACCGAGGGCGGCGTATCATATGGTGGACCGGATGGCGGACCAGGGACTGCGGCCGGACGGGGTCACGTTTGGCACTGTCTTGCATGAGGCGGTCGCACACGGGGATGCCGAGCTAGTGACGGAAATACTTGACCAAGCACGAGCGGTGGGTGTGTCGCTGTCGTCGAAGACGATGGCGTCACTGATCCAGGCGAGCGTGGCGGTTGGAGAAGGCACGGACGATGAGCGGCTGGAGGCTAACGTTCAGCAGGCATGGGAGGTTGTGCGAAGGACAGGGGAACGGAACGTTGTGCACACGCCGAACGTGGGCAAGTGTTGCATCGTCGCGTGCCTGCACCTGGAGGACCCTGTCATGGCATTCAAGTTTTGGGTGCGTCTAGTGCGAGGCAAGACGGAGTGGGAAGACCGGGAGCAGAGAAGGCAGCGGCGCGCGATTGGAGATTTAGTCCGACGACACTGCACGGAGGGGCGACTCGACGCGGACCGGGCACACACTATGCTGCGTGCGCTGGGGGAGTGCTTGTAGAGAATAGCATGAGATTACATAATCAAACCGGCTATTTGATTGCCGGTGACACCGCCGAAGTTTCTCCGCTCGTCCCTTGTCGCGCCCTCCAGCGATGTCAATTTCTTGTTTTTCTCGTTCAAGTCCTTCGCTGATGCTTTCTGTGTCGCCTCCACAGGCGCCAATCACAGAGTGCGTTTATCCCGCCTCGCGCCACCCTGCCTGCCCTTGACGCTTGACGTCAGGTTGCGACGCCTGCAGAGCGCGCAAGGTCCGCTGCACCAAGGAAAGCCCAGGCAGCGCAAAGCAGTCGTGCAAGCACTGCATCGCACTCTCCATCCCCTGTACTTATGACTATCAACCCAAGAAAAGAGGCCCCCCGAATCTGTGCGCCATGCCCATTCGTGCATTCCCCCGTTCATCTCTTTCCTAGCTACTTGCACCGTCTACAAGAGGCGGCGGCAACAGCAGCTGCCCAAAATTCACAGCGAGATACCCGCAACCCTATCGCCCCTGATACAGTGTCTCCAACTTCCACTCACCATTCCCTCGCTAGTCCCTCCCGATCCCGTGGCTCCCCTCCACTCCCACAACCAGCCTCCTACCTAGAGCCGTCTCTCTCTCCATTGCAAACAGCATCCTCGATCACACCACCTTCCCACCATTCTATTGCAACCGACTCCTTCCGCTTTCCGCCCGTCCCACACACCCCATGCAGCAGTTCACCTGAATCTACCACAAACTCGGCCCTCCCACCAAAGGCTGATGACGCTCGGCAATGTGTCTCCTCTGAACCCTATGGCTCGTTTTCTGCATACGGCTGGTCCTACAAACACTATCGGTCATTGCCTGTCCCCTCTCCAACCGTCATCCCGCCTCTCTCATACTACTACCGTCCTCATCGCTTAGAAGACATCGCTTCCAGGGACACGATATCGCTCATCATTTCCCTCTTCTTCGATTTCGTTTACCCACTCACTCCCTCTGTGCATAAACCGTCGTTCATGGCTGACCTGGATTCTCACAGAGAAGAACGGGATCCCTTGTTCTTCGCCCTGGTCATGTCAACAGTCGCGTCTACCCTCGTACAGGTCCCAAGATCATATCTTCCCATGGAACGTTCAGTCGTACGAAAACTCGCTCAGTCGTGTTATGAGGCCAGCCGGCATATAACAATCGCTTCATACGATCCTCCCATGTCCATGCACGTCGCCATTCGCTATTTGTAAGATTCTACACGTGCAGCCGGCCACGCAATCTGACTTTTCCGTAGTGACAGTATTTACCACTTTTGTGAAGGGCATGATGCTACGCAGCATGCAGCCTTTGGTGAGGCTGCCCATATTGCCGTCACCCTCCGTATGCACGAAGAAGCATCATATGAAGGATTGGACCCCATCGAATGTGAGGTACGTCGTAGGACTTTCTGGCTCCTTTTCGGCGGTACGTCCGCGTTGTGTCCATTCCATACAAGTGTACGTTCTTGACACCTCGACATGCAGCCGATAAATCTACGTCAATCTTGCTGAGCCGACCAATCTGCCTTCGCGATGAGGATTGTACAGTTCACTTTCCAAGGGAAGTCGATGATGAGTAGTACGTGTTTTCTTCGAAAATTCGACGGTCAACTCAAGGCCCCTTTGCCTTTGCACCGTTTTGCCTAGCATTACACCTTCTGCATATTTGCCCCAACCCCATGGGAGGATAGCTATCGTGTCCGGCCTTAACTATATATCTAGAATATTTGCCCTACTCGGAGAAATATTGGCCCGCATCAGGGTCGACAAGCGATCACCTCCCCGGGGTCAGTTTGCCACGGCGCGTCTCGAGGAGGTCCAGTCGTTGCATTCGCGCATCCTAGGTGCCCTTGTGCATGCACCAGAACCATTGCGCTTGAAGCAAACTCCTCAACACAACGGTCTCTTAGCTGAATATAGCGGTGCTAACTTTGCGAAGGCGACCTTCGCGCAAGTGAAAGACTTTTTCGATAACCCCAACGCCTCCCGTGCAAATGCACTTAACCCGTTTCTAGTCATGCAGGCTAATGTCTACGTGACCCAGGTAAACCTTTCTCTACTATCACATTGTTCCATGGCTCAATGACGAGCGGTAATTTAGCAACTCGTCCGATTTGTTATTGAACAATACCGTGATGAACTTATCATTTCTTTGCAAGGCAGCATTAATGAGAGTCAAGTTGCGGAAGACCGAGAAGCCGTTGCGAGTGATCTTCTCAGCATCCTTCATAGGTGAAGCTCGTCGCGTGTCGAGAAGGGAGCGAGACTGAGGACCTCAGTAGCATACCCATTCAATCAATAGCTACCAACGGACCTTCATTAGTAAGGCCAGGGAGTCTGGCGTTTTCCATCAGTTGACACTTTACAGGTCCACAAAGTGAGGTTCGTTGCCTCTACACTGCTTGATACAGTCCGCAAAGTGGAGACTTCGCCTGCGTCTGCTGCACGGGCGCACGCCTTTCTTTGTAAGTGATACTCCTCGTCCCTGACTTATTAACCACCGCAATTCCAGGGGATTTCCTATCAATCTTATCTGAGATTGAGCGTAATTATCTGTGAGCTTTTCTTGTCGAGCCCTGTCTGGTGGGTTACTCACCATTGATAGCCTGGATGACGATCGAGATGGCATGACAGGCGCTGAAGCGATACCTGTGGTGTGACACCTACCTCGTCGTTCCTCTCTTGTGCTCTGTTGGCTTCCAGGTTTTGTGATATCCAACGTTGTGATGCACTACCGACATTGCACGGTTGTTTCTCGCATTAAATCAATGTCTGGCATCTGCTTTGGGCCCATGTAACGACTGTACCTGTACTCACGGAAGTGCTCC
>JBBPUK010000070.1:33745-44164 GCA_038094635.1 Tylopilus cervinicoccineus | reverse complement strand
ACTCCATGCTAGTCGCTCAGCCAATCCTCAGCTAGCTTGATCACGTGTGACGATGATGTATGCCCACTCAGTTGGCACCATTACTTTATCCTTAGCACCAACTTCAGCGCGAAAAATAGCAGGCCCTTTGCACCGATCATACATGATTATTCCATCAGACGAAGGTAGCACCAAATTGAATCCGGTCCAGATCACAGAGGGTAAGTCTACACTGAATTGTCATTTGAAGGTGTGACGCATCGTTGCTTACTATTCAGAATTCATTCTTGCAGACGAGGCTGCTGTCTACGATCGTCAAATACGACTATGGGGTCTGGAAGCTCAGCAAAGGTGAAGTGTATGTAAGACTTCCAGACCGGAGGCTGACGGTTAAGACGGCTTAGAATGCGAAACGCGACTATTCTGATAGTCCGGTTGCGGGGCACGGCAACTGAGGCCATCAAGAACATTGTCCTCGCCGGAATTGGAAAGCTTGTCATTGTTGACACAGACGATGTCAATGAAGAAGATCTTGGGACAGGTTTCTTTTTCCGAGACGACGATGTAGGGAAAAAGGTAACCTCACCATGATCCCTCTTTTTCCGTCGTGGATCGACTGTTTCATAGAAAACCGATGCTGCCAAGACTCGCATAGAGACTCTGAATCCGCTCGTCAATGTTGTGGCTATCAGCCACGATGTGGTGCAAGATAAGGAGGCCTTTGATGCACTGGTAGCGAGCGTCGACCTTGTCTGTGTAACCGATTGGCATCGTGAGGGACTGGTGAGACATGTCACGTAATCACTAGCCTGTCATCTTCATCCTGCTGACTGGTTATACCCCTCAAGATTCGTATAAACGAAGTCTGCCGGCGTTTCGGGAAATCATTTTACGCTGGCGGAACTTTCGGCCTGCTGGGATACATTTTCTGTGACCTACTCAAGCACGACTATATCTCTCCGCGAGTATTCCGTGATGTTCGTGCTTCGGCCAAGTTGTTGCTCATCGTTGGATAGCGATCGGTCAGCGCCGGGTGATGCGCCCCGTAGTTTGAAAGCTAGTACAGTGTACTCGCCGTTGCACATGGCTCTGCGCCACCGGTGGTCTGCCTTGACGAGAAAACAGACAAAGGAGCTTAATCCGGCTGTCGTGCATGCGATACTAGGTGTGCCGAACTGGATGCCTTCCTATACCGGAGTACTGACGTGTAACGGACAATGAAGCCATCTGGGAATACCAGCACATGCACGTTGGGAAACTTCCGGAGAACTTGGAGGAGACGCCACAGCTTTTGTCGATAGCTAATTCGCTGTTGGAAGTATCTGGTGTGAACAAACAAGCGCTCGATACCATGCCACGAGAGCTGATCGAGTGAGCGTCATGGTATGGGCCAGAGCACTGTGATGCTGACACGGTCTTTGCAGAACGTTGTCCACGGCGGCCTCTCACGAATTTTCTCCAGTATGCGCCGTGGTTGGTGGGATGCTGGCCCAGGATATCCTGAAAGCGCTGGCTGCACGAGAAGCGCCGATAGCCAACTTCTTCGTGTTCGATGGGACGAGCGGCAGTGGGACGGTCTGTCGAATGAACATGTAGGATGTTCACAGTACTACATGTTGTCATGCCGTGAGACTCTTGCGTCGGTCCAAGTTTGGATAGCCACGTTTAGCACAGCTCGTAACGCTCTCAGTTCCCGTGCCATCACCATGTCTGCTCCTCTCCCCTCGACGTCCATGCAGCGCAGACAACCTCAGAGCGTAAAGGAGTACTACGCTGTCCCACAGAGCCCCCAACCGCCAAACGTGCGACGCTCACGGTCGTCCTCCCGCCCCCCTGCGCGGTCAACCTCTCTCAACAGCCAGTTCCAGCCAGGCAGAGGTGCGATCGCACAGGGTGTCGCCACCGGCGCAATTGGCGGCAGCTACGGCCCATATTCCGTGTGTTTCGTTTGGTTTCTCCCTGATGTTCTCTCAATCCTTCCCCTTGTAGTACAACCCATCGACGGCCCGCGACAACGCTTTTCATGCCTCCCGGTTCAGCGCTGCACCCTCGGAAGCCTCCTCCTTGAATGGAGGGGAGAAAATGCCTAGCGGAGTCACGGCAAACTCCTCTTCCGTACCTCCGTATATGTGGGATACAAAGGACCCCGATCTAGACGACGCCCTCCATAACCCCGATCCCGTGCAGGATGCAGCGCTGGATAGTTCCTTCACCTTCTTCTCAGCTCGAGGGTGGGCAAACGTCACAACACTCTTTGTCCTCGTGGTCGGCTTGGTCACTCTCTTTGCTGGTTATCCTATCATCCACTATTACACGACGACCGAACATACATCGGCTGGATACAACCTTGGCGGTATTAACTATACTGGTCAAGTACCAAATCTTCCTGGCTTGCCGAGACTTGTCGATCCCGCCACGCCTTCGACCGTGCGATATCGGACCGGTAGCGACGGCGATACATATGAGCTCGTGTTTAGTGACGAATTCAACACAGACGGCCGGACTTTCTGGCCGGGTGATGATCCTTTTTGGGAGGCCGTCAACCTGCACTACTGGTGAGCTGCGCCCACTACTGTAGGGATGGTATGGGTACTCACATCGGTTTACATCCAGGCCCACGGATGACCTGGAGTGGTATGATCCTCAGGTACGCAAACATCCTGATCAAACGTGATAACAATTCTCAACTGGCCTCTGAAGGCGGTGACAACAAAAGACGGGAATATGGTGATTACAATCACTGAACAACCCATCAACAACTTGAACTTCATGAGTGGTATGAATTGACCTGCGTGGCTTTCGTCCATTTGCTGAGTTTGTCGTCGAGGCATGGTGACTACATGGAACAAGCTGTGCTTTACCACAGGGTATCTTGAAGTTAGCATTAGTCTGCCAGGGTCGTCTCAGGCTGCAGGGTTTTGGCCTGGTGAGTGCTTCGTTCCCCTTTATACTCTGCTGGCCCTCAGCAATGACAGGTGCATGGACTATGGGCAATTTGGTATGTTGTTTGACATCAGTCTACTGCGAGGCCTTATTACCGAAATAGGGACGCCCTGGCTATGGTGGAACGACAGAAGGTTTGTGCATTCCTCCATCCTTGTTTCTTGTGACAGGACAATCATAAATCTCTATTCTTAGGCACATGGCCATACAGTTACGATAGCTGTGACTTGGGAACGCTCCCCAACCAGACTTACGATGGCACTCCAGCAGCGGCTGCCACCGGTGGTAATGGTGGTGGCCCGCTGAGTTACCAACCCGGCCAGCGGCTTTCTGCGTGTACATGTCCTGGCCAGGATCACCCCGGCCCGACGACGAGCAGTGGATACGTGGGTCGTGGTGTACCCGAAATCGATATTTTGGAGGCCCAAGTAGATTTGTCTACGACCCCGTTCCAAGGACAAGTCTCTCAGAGTTTCCAAACTGCCCCCTATAACTACCAATATCAGTTCAACAACGCATCCCCAGCAACTACGATCAATGATTCATCGATCACTTCTTTCAACTCGTACAAGGGTGCAGTTTATCAACAAGCCGTGTCTGCGGTGTCCTTTGTCGACAGTCAAAATTATGGTGGGCAGAATTATGCTACGTATGGGTTCGAGTACTGGGCGAACCCTAGTAATCGGGCCTCTGGATACATCACTTGGTACAGCCAGAGTGCGCAGACGTGGAAAGTCACATCGGCTTCCATCGGGCCCGATTCAGTCTCACAGGTCAGCTCAAGGCTGATTCCCGAGGAACCGATGGTTAGTTCCTCCATTAATGTTAGAGTCCAAGTTTGATTGACGTTTGGCAGTTTATTATCCTTAACTTGGGCATGTCTCGTGAGCAGGTCCCTCTCGTGCTAGTATGGTCGAGTTGTTGATCACCTTTCCAGCTTCCTTCCAGGGCCAGGATTACCATTCTCTTCAATTCCCTAGTACGATGTATGTCGACCACGTCCGCCTATACCAACGCCAGGGGCTACAAAACGCATTGACATGCGACCCTCCCGGCTATCCGACTGCCGCGTATATCAACTCGTATGTGATATTCAGTGTCACCTGAGCGGGGTCAGCTGTCTGAGTGCTTTTTAGACATCTGAACGCTTATGAAAATCCAAACATAACAACCTGGGCACAGGGAGGTTACCAGTTCCCATCAAATAGATTGACCAATACGTGCCCTTGATACTCTGTTTTACATAATTCTTTCCTCATCGGCTTTCATGCCTATACCACCACACCGCGATACATGTCTCATACTGTACGAGCACACATTTATCACGATTTATCTACTGGACTTCCCTTGCACCCTCCTAGGCTTGATTGATATGCATACTTGTCCTGGTGCATAAACCTCACGTGCACTCCTTCAGAAAATAAGTGTTCCCCTGGGAGATCAGTGTCATACGCAGAGGTAGCTACAGTAGATGGTCAACTGCCAACCAAGTTTCGGTAATGCGGATATACATGTATCTTATGCGGTCAGCATCAGGGTGGTCGATTGGTTTCGTCGAAACTGATCAAGTTTTCCCTTCATAGCCCCGTTCGGAAATGCAGCATCCACAACGCCAAGCGACTGCCTCGCAGGTGAGCATAGTAGATCATACATTTCGTCAAAGTCGGACATCCAACCCTCGTTCGTCGCGGCAGTGCAGTCTTCGAGGATCTGCTTGAGAGGCGGGTAGTAAAGTTTTCATCTTTTCCAGCTAACAGTTACATTGCATTCATCACTGCAACGGTATGGATAAGACCAATGTCGACCTGCTCGGGGACCTCCGTAAAGACCAGTTCAACGACCACCGAAACGAGGTTGACTATCATGATGGAAGCTTGGAAGGAACCGAGACTATGGGCGAGGCGATGACCTGGCTAATGAAATGGGCATTGCACTTTGAGAACTCTACGAGGCCGTCTGTCTAGTGCTCAGCCATGTCAATGTTCTCCAGCTCACCCGTACGGCGGGCTCGCATATCGACATACCCATAGGATACACACTTGGCGACGGTGTGTGTTGGTTGGTGATCGCATACTGGTTGACCATCGATTTGATGACCCTCGCCACTACTGTTATGGATTTCTGGTTGAGAGGAGGCATGCAGATAGCGTCGTTCACGGAAAGGTCTATTATGAGATGGACATCCCAAACGATAAAGTCGTCTACGGCGAAAGGATGGAAGATCTCTGACCAGCTCCACCTTTCTCGCCGCGAGAGCCTTGTGACCACAGTCCCCAAGGACCGCAGAGAAAAGAGAGTGGGTGATGCCCGGAGAATCACCACGGATGCCCAAGAAAGTGAAAACGACAGACCATCTTTTGGCGAAGAGGCGAAGAGAAAGATCGACACACCGTTTACAACCCTGGCCTACAGAGAAGCTCGAGCCAGTGGCCCGAGAGTTCTCTGCTTCGAGGATCGGGAGAAAAGTTGCTAGTGTCCTTGGGGAGGAGTCACTGGCCGTACGTGATCGAACGGGTCCCGGAGCAGTCCACACAAACCATCTTAGGCTTTCATTCCATCGGGGAGTCGTCGCCGTTGAGAGTAGAGGTCTGCACATAAAGATCACCATGTCGATCCATCTGGGCCTGGAACGTGTCAGACGACTCGCAACACACCTGGAGCGGTTCAAGAGACCAACCATTCACGTTGCAGGAACGAACGGAAAGGGGAGCGTGACGAGCCTCATCGCATCCATTCTACACGCCTCTGGCCTCTCCGTTGGTACATTCAACAGTCCACACCTTGTTTCTGTCCACGACGCTATCCGCATCAACGGCGAGCCTGTCTCGCCCGCCGTCTACGACAATGCACACGACCTCGTCGCCGCTGCAGACCATCGCCTCGACACCGCCGCCACTCCGTTTGAGCTGTTGACCCTCGCAGCACTTCAGATATTCGAAGCTGCCGAGCTCGATATAGTCGTGGTCGAGGTCGGGATGGGTGGTCGAGACGACGCGACCAATGTCATCCCAGACGACTGCATTCTGGTGTCCGTTCTGACGGCAGTTGATCTAGACCATCAAAGGTTTCTCGGAAGTACGGTCGAGTCCATTGCGGAGCACAAGGCCGGGATCGCAAGGACTGGAAAACCCTTTGTTCTAGGAAAGCAAAGCCACCCCATCGTCGAGGTCACCGCCAGACGCGTCGTCGAGGGCCCAGAGATACATGGCCATTTCATCATCACCACGCCAGTCGCTCCAGGACATCTTGCTCAGGAACATCAATATTATTTCTCTCCCTCGAGACGGCCTTTTGTTCCTCCTCCAGGACAACTTGTCGAGTTTCATTCCCCTGCGTTCACTTCACCCATCTACGCCAGGCTTCCATTGCACGGCGCTCATCAGCTTGACAACCTATCACTTTCTCTGACTGTCATCTCTACCTTGGCTACACACACAACCGCTCACACGACGCTCAACGACCTGTCACACCGGATCACAGCCGAGACCGCTCGCGCAGGGATAGAGGGTGTCTCTTGGCCTGGCAGACTTACTTTCCACACGTTACCACGCCCTGTGACGGTAGGGTCGACTATCGATCCGCCAGTCGTTTTGGTGGACGGCGCTCACAATGCTGCATCTGCGGAGGCTCTCGCCTGTTACATCTCTGGGCTTGTGGCTCAGCTCAAGCCAAGGGCAAAATTGCATATAACGTACATTATTGCACTCTCATATTCACCACCGAAAACACCTTTCGACACATTGTCGCGGATCTTGTTGTCACATCGTCCTCGAGGGTCGATGACCAGAGTGCGGGTTGCAGTCGTGCAGTTCACACTCCCAGAGAGTATGCCGTGGGTGAATTGCGTCCCGCCGTTGGAGATACGAGACACAGTCCGGCAGATAATCCATCTCGGAGACGAAGATGTGTGGATTGCGCCAAATGACCTTCCCGTGGAGTCTCAGCTGCGGAGAGCATTTGAATGGACGGAGGCTGAGCAGCCTGCCCGTACGGAAGAGGACCTGGTTGTCGTCACAGGGAGTCTGTACTTGGTCGCGGATTTCTACCGCTTGCTGAAGTTGTTGGAAGAGTAGACCGTGTTAGCCAACGAGTTTGTACTTGATGGACATATTTCAAGTTGTTGTGCCATGACTTTGCGACATACCGTTGTGACCCCTACTCGCAGCTGCACACCACTCTGACACGATCAAGACCATCCTTACGTGCGCCCCATGCTCGAACCTGGCCCCGACAAGCACAAGTCCACGACGGTGCTCGAGTCAGGCGGTCAGCCGATCAACCACAGGGACGCCTCTAACACCTCGCGGTGAGTGTCCTGTATCTGGTTTGCATCCATCCCTCCATTTCTTGCAGATCTCACTGGAGAAATCCCCCAACTCCAATATCAATCCCATCCTCCACTGAGGTGAGAAACGGCTTTCAATTTGTGATCTATGCATACATCTCACCACCGCTGACTAGCGTCTCCAACGACCCAATCCTCGTCCTCAAGATAACCCGTACTTTCGGGGCCGCAACAATCTCCTCCAACGGCATTCTCGTTTTCACGATAGCTCGTACCTTCGGAACCCAAACACACACCGCTCCCTAGGCAATCCCAATGTCCACCAGACCGTTTTGGCAAAGCCCCCTGAGAGGTGGAGCTTCGACATTGACTTGCGTATGCGGAAGCGCCAGAAGCTCGAGAACGATGTTTCCACGTCTGTGACAATTAATGGCGCATCGACGTCGTATGCTCGTAGCGGTGTTTCTGAACCCGACATTCAAGTGGTCGAACCGCCTCGCATAACCGACAATCGTAGTAATCCTGTCCCAAACGATGCCGAGATCATTGACCTAGGAGCTAGTTCTGACGACCTCGGCGAACGGGTTCCTCGTGTTGCTAAGTCGTCGTCTCCGGATCCGTTATTGCTCACCCAGAGACCTATTCGTGCCTTCGAAACTCATCCCACTGTGTACAACTCATCCGCATCGAATAAGGGCAAGGGCCGTGCTAAGGAACCAGAACCCGTGGAAGGTTCGGAGGAGGAGAACGATGAAATCTCCGAGTTCACGCCTCCTCCATCTGTGGGTCGGCCATCCAACACTAGGAAATCACTAGACATACCCATGAACATCGTGCGCAGACGTAAGGAGCTCTTCGAAAGTGCATCTGTATCCGTACCGGTGGCTACACACCATCCTATCGAGAAGGGGGTGAAATCCATCGACTTGACAACTGGACTGGTTATCAATAAGATGAAGAAGAAGGACGAGGTAAGCGCATGACGGCCAAGTGAACAATCGTATCTCAATGCGTTCCCTCCTAGGGCGCAGTTGCCGCGTTTGATCGTGTCGGGACTTCTTCATCTAATCTCTTAAACTCCACACGTGAGAAAACCCGAACTCTACCGCTCAAGGCCTGGTGTTTAGGACAACACCTTTTCGAACATGCCGAGTCCGCACCGCTTAAACTAACATACGAAGTCTCCTTACAACGAATAAGGGTAACGCAGGGTCACTCACCTCCAGAGAAAGTCGAGTTTAAACTCGATAGAGATGTCTGTTCGATGATGGTAACATACTCTTCTGTTTCTCTGTTTTGCTAACTCGACAATGATGGTACTCGTCAGATTGTTAACGACCCAGATATGCCGTTGAGGGAAAATGTCGTGGTTCAATTTACTACTACACGGGGACTCACGTGGAAGGAAACCGAACGTAAATACAAAGGATTCAAGGGAGGTACGTGGGGACCGACTCGGGTTACTCATTGCCCTCTGACTTGTACACAGGAGGAGACCGCGGTAGGGGAATATTGACATTCCTCTTCTCAACTGCACAAGATCGTGGGTTTTCCCTTACGGGCTACCAGACGTTCATCAGTAGTATCAAGAAGGCATGTCAATCCTGTGCTATTGAAACCATGAGGTCAGCAAAAATATTACTATTTTGCATCGTGACGTGATCATAATTCCTCCCAGACCATCCAAGGGCGCGAGTGTTTGGGACTTCGCAATCAAATATGCCACGATGTTCGAACAGACAGAATCTAGGAGTAAGAGAGAAGATCGCAACGAAAGCGTTTCAGACGAGCCATCAGCACTGACACGGTCTATTACACCCTGTTCCTCGACCTCCGCTAAGTCAGGTCCTGAATTGTGAGGTGGATAACCAATTTTGAATAATTCCTAACGTCTTTTCTGTCAGCAAACCGTCGAACGGAGATTCGGCTCCATCCATCTCACACCGTCGCTCCGCGAGGCAGTTGGAAATCCGGTCTTTGAGGACTTCGCCACCACCACCATCAGCTCAGCCGGAATCCGATGAAGTGTAAGCTTTGTACTCCTCTGTGACGATCTGTCTCACAATTATGTTTGTCCAGTATTCTGATGTATCCTCCAACTGGTACTGGGGCGCTTAACGTCATGCATAGTGATCTAAAGAGGCTCCAGCCTGAAGAATACCTCAATGATACCCTCATCGAATTTGGTCTCAAGTATGCTCTCCCCATTAACCAACAACCATGTTCCCTGAAAATTTTCAGGCTTTGGCTCAATGATCTTCGTGGAAAGGACCCGGCGCTGGCGAATCAAATCCACGTCTTCAGTTCCTTTTTCTACAAGAAGCTTAACAACAGAAAGAAGTGCGTCAAAGCTCTTCATATTGTTCAATGACCGTTCTTATTAGTTCACAGCCCAGAGGAAGGATATAAAAGCGTGCGGAAGTGGACCTCCAAATTTGATATATTCACGAAGAAATATATCATCGTTCCCATCAACGAAAAGTTCGCGCCTCTGTTCAAGATTAATACTGTTCGCTCACCGCTACTTATAGCATCCACTGGTACCTTGCTATCATATACGAACCTGGACATACCCTAGAACCTCCCCTTCCACTTTTTCAAAACTCTGACACGCGAGTGACGCGGAAACGAAAGCAGAACCTGGGACATGCTAAAGCTCATCCAGAAGCGGTTACAGGGGTATCCCTGGGACAATTGAGCGCGGAGGGGCATGTTACCGAAGGAGAACCTGAAGTTGATACATCTTCCATGGGTGCTACACGCGCGACGACGCCTAGCATGACCGAAGATGATGAGATAGACGGTGTTGCGATCACCAACTTTGACAGATCCTGTTCAATCGCCGCTGGGTTGGATCCAGTTTTTACCATGTCCTCCGAGATTGAAATGCGGGATTCATCTCCGAATCTAGTGCATCCTCTTTCGGATAGCATGGACGTCGATGCGAACACCTCTGTCACCGAAGTTGTGTTGAATCCAGCCCCTGAGGTCGCCGAATCTTCAATGTCAAAGCCGTCTTCAGGTATACCTGTCGGTCAGTTTTATGGATCCATGCCCAAGCCAAAAGACGTGGAACCAGTTACTGTCGAGGACAACGAAGATAGTGGTGAGGACCAACAGCAAGAAGCGGAAGTGGACGATATGCTGGCCGTAGCCCAGTCTCCAACCGGGGATTCGCCCTCTCAGCATGTTGCTCTCTATCAAGTTGAAAT
>JBBPUK010000070.1:8401-33647 GCA_038094635.1 Tylopilus cervinicoccineus | reverse complement strand
TCAGCATTCTGACTGATTGGTTGTCATCGTTAGGACCTATATCTTTACACTTGACTCTCTTGGTACTCGACACCCTCAAGCCATCAAAGTCCTGAAACAATACCTAGGGTGGGAGGCAAAGGATAAACATAACTTTGATGAAGTGCGCGACGCAGTCGGCAAACAAGTCCAGGTATATTCTTTCAGGCTTGTTCAGACAATGATATCTCAGCTCTCTGTAGGTTCCCGTTCAGCCAAATTCATGGGACTGTGGAATATACCTCCTTCACTTTGTGAAGACCTTTATGAGTACCCCATCAGAATTCGTGGAACAAATCCTTTCCGTACGTGCTATCCACAGTGATCATACCAGGTAAAGTTATGACACCATTAATAGACGAGAGGCACTGTGCCAAGTTCCGGACGTAAGAAGATATGGCAGGACCACGAAATACCACACTTCCGTGATTATTTGAAATCTCGTATTGTCCGGCTTTCGGAAGAGTGGAAGGTCGAGAAGACGGTTCGAGGGCAGACGAATAAGCGAGGAAATGGGGATGCGCCAGAGGTTGAGGCACTGTCTTCCGAAGGTGAAGTAGACATTGTGGAGGACACCACAGGCATCAAAACGGCCTCAGGTCCTGGACAGAAACAACAACTTGCCGTGAGACTCCGTGGATAGTGCATGATGGATTTCGATGACCTTTTCGTCGCACTTTTGGCACTCATTCACAGAATGTTACACACGCAATACAGTAGTCACTCGGTTTTTGCTAGAATTAGTACCGTACGAACGTTTTAGTCGTATTCGCAATGTCAATAAGGTTGGAACCACACATGCGCACTGGCAACTTCTCAGCTATAGAGCACAGTGTTAACCTCGAAGGGCACAGGAGGCCAAGTTTCGAAGGCTGACCGCCTACTACGAACTTGGAATGTCAAAAACATGGCGTTCCTCGGTGGGGTGCAGCACAGCAAGCTTAAGACGCATGGAGACTTATATTCACCCGGATCGCCCTGTCGTGATTAGTACGAGGTCCATGATTTTGCCTATTCGGATTTTTGTAGGATTCTTTCCCTCAAGGAGAACTTTGCTTAGGTCAACTAAACACGCAAGTCGCGAGATGTGCCGCATTGTAATGGATAACGGTTACATGCCTCCACTGTGACGGCCTGCTAGAGTAAAAAGCTGCTGGTAAAACGGATTAAGAGTAGTAGGTAAGCCGGAAAGAACCAAATGCAAACGAGGAACGGTATGAGCCTCGACGTCGTGGATAGATGCACCCATGGGTCCAGAGACTAACTGAGATAGAAGTGGTAGGGGTGGTTAGACTTAGAAGTCCCGGGGATATAGAAGATGTAACCAAGGCTCAATCGAATGTGTGATAGGTACACGTCCATCCAACGTGATGATGATCAAACGAGGGGAAGGGACACTTGTCTGCGTAGACATCGTTCCCAAGAAGTTGGGGAGTCGGACAAGAACCAATGAAGAACTGCATGCATCGATGGTGGGGGAAAGGCAAGGGTACGAGGTGCCTAGAGTCTTTTTATCAATGGCAACATCAAAAGCTGCGGTGCTGGTGCTTCCTGTCATGCTGTGACCGTACAGCGTATTGAGACGGTACACTGATATGTGCAAGTACCGTTGGTGTCGAATCAGGCAGTATGTCGCGGCGTGCAAGGGTAAAGGTAGGCGTAACATGAGGAGACGAGGACAAAATACCACTTGGTGTCGGGGTACTGGGACCCGCGGTCTCTTCCGCGCTACCACCAACAGCGGTTGGGGGTCGATTCGCGGGAGTAGTGTGTGCGGTATAATACCAGATTCCGATACCGATGCCGCCACCCTGGGGAAAAGAGTCAGGAATCAACGCCGGGCTGCTTAAAAAGCACCCACGATAAGTAGGAATATGCCAACTACCCAGACCCAACGCGATAAGAGACTAGACCCATTCTGCGTTTTGATCAACCAAGGGCTAGGAGATGGATTGACCATGACGACCTCGGAACCTCGAAAGATCTCCTACCTGGGCTTTTTCTCCTCTTTGGCAACCATGCTGAATCTCCTCCAGAAGTCCCCACCATCCCTTGCGCCTCTTGGCAACAAGTTGTCTTCAGAGTTACCACGTATGATATTTTCTGAGAACTTGACGTCTGGCGGAGCTGGGGACTTGGTAGGGCGAACGAAAACTGGCGTAATAGGAGTCATTGGTGGTTGAAGGGGGTGAGGCGTGCTCGGTACAGCTGGCCTAGGAGCGGCTGTCTGATAAATCGGAGGGGGCATACGAGGAGCGCCGGCATCTACCTGGGGACGGGTGATGCGAAGTGCCTGAGGAATCTGTCCCATCTGTGGCGGTTGGGCTGATTGGCCAGAAGGTGAGGCCGAAGGTGAAGGACTCGAGATCTCAAGGTTGGCGACAGGTGCAGGATATCCAGGCCGAGGAGCTGCCAAGGGGACTGCGCGGATGGGATGGGGCATGCCGACACCTACAGAGCCAGATTGGGGGTATCCTCTATCATACCTTGAGAGGGGGGGGGGGGGGGGGGTAAAATAAATGTGAGGGAGAAGACGCTGGTTGACATACATGTTGCAGGCTGTTGCCTAAATCCAGCTCTGTTGTCTGCTAGGCTGGGAAGGGTATCTGGATAACAGTTATGTGGGTGTCGATATCAAGCGAGTGGAAGCCCCGTAAAAACTGAGGTTTTCCGAGGCAGCGAGTGTCGATTTGGGCCGGAGGACGGCCCAAGGAGAAGAAAATGATCAAGAAGAAGAAGAAAGATGGTCGACTAGTTTGAAACAGCCGGTTACTGCGACCACCAATCGTGTGACGACAACGCTCTTGTTCGGCTAGCATGGTTACCCCCCATTCTCCGCATCCCAGCGACTACAGTGAGTCGATTACGTTCAGCGCGAACACTTTAGCTCAAGGTCACTCCTTGCTCACGGGCGACCGCAAGGGAATCCTGCGATGCATTACTCGTGACCAGTCCAGTATCGATATGCTCTGATGTCGTGGCGAGAACGTCCTTGTCCTTTCTGGTTGTGCCCGGGACCCCCAAGAGCTGCGTCAGGAGGGTCTGAGACGGTGCAGAGACGGTATACACAGTGGCAGCGCAATTACCTTGCTTGCAAGAATATCATCGGTCGTGCTCAGGATTTTTATTATGATAACAGGCATCCCTTTAGCAAGTTAGAGAGTCAGAGGGAGTTCGTTCAGCTCAGAACTTGTGCTTTTGCGCTGAGCTTCCAGACCTCTACAGTCCACATTGCGTCCCTTTGTTGATGAGCAAGCGTTCAAGCTAAGTGCGGGGAAGGGCAGGTCACGTGGCTAATTGTTTGGCATTATTGACGCTCTCTGGCGCGTCGCGTCGCGCACGCCTCGCTCTCTCATTACGACGATCACTATGGCAAAACGAAGGGACCCCATCGACAGTGATGACGATGCTCCGGAGTCCTCACAGGCGTCCAAACGTGCCAGAACCGAGGAGAGCGGCGAACATGCTCAGATTCCAACCAAGTCCCCGCGACGTGAAAGAAAGCCAATCGTCAATGGCAAAGGGAAGAGCAAGACTGAAGATTACGACAGTGACGACGAGGACGACGAGGAAGACCTCCACCACGACGAACAGCCAGACGAAGAGGAGGAGAAGAGGTTCGAAGAGGACCACGGTGAGGCTATCCGCCATAAGCTCGAACAACGTCGTAACACCATCGGTGTACGTGGTCTTGCGCCTTCTTCGTCACGTCTGACACCCTGTATTGAAGAGCATTGCGGAACATGGTATCATCGAGTCCATCGAGATGAAGCAGTTCATGTGTCATCCTCACTTGACCTTCACCTTCGGCCCCCAGGTCAACTTCATTATTGGTGAGCTATCCCTAGACCATCAGCTCCCAGTAATGTGATTACGGATTTGCACCTCAAGGGCACAATGGAAGTAAGTCGCATGACTTGACTATTTCTAGCCCACCGTTGACCTTTACCCCTATTAGGTGGAAAGAGTGCCATTTTGTCTGCCATCACAATCGCTCTCGGTGGTAAATCCGTCTCCACTGGTCGTGGCAGTGGACTTAAATCTTTCGTTCGTGAGGGTCAACAGTGAGTTGTGTTTGGGCTTTCTCTATCTCATTGCACAAACATCTCTGTGCAGGAAAGCAGAAGTCACCATTGCACTCAAGAATCAAGGCGAAGAGGCTTACAAGCCCAAAGAGTATGGGAAAAGTATCGTCATTCGACGTGCTTTTTCACGGGATGGCAGCTCTTCGTGGAGGATTATGAGCAAGGACGGTACCATCATCTCCAACAAGAGAGATGAGTTAGCTGCCATTTGCGATCATATGAACATTCAGGTTGATAATCCTATGAGTGTTCTCACACAAGGCAAAGTTTTACGGTCAGTGGCGTTACCGCTTACTCACCTTATTTCTAGATGCTGCACGACAATTCTTGAATGCTTCTCACCCTTCTGACAAGTACAAGGTTCGTCTTGTTTCACGATGTACTGACGAAATTATATCAATGCCGTACACTAGTTCTTCCTTCGTGGGACACAACTAAGTCAGCTTAGCGAAGAGTATGACACTTGTCTGGACAACATCAACCAAACCAAGAAGTTACTTCATCAGAAGAAGCAGATCCTCCCAGATCTCCGTGCGGTGTTTAAGGAAGCCACCGCTCGTTTTCAGGAGGCATCCAAAGCTCGCGAACAGAGGTTTAAAGCTGACGAGCTCAAGAAAGAGCTTGCCTGGGCGCATGTATCTTCCAAACAAGGGGTAAGTCTTTTTGCTCTTTTTAATGATGTGCCACTCTCAAACTTGAACCGTATAGGAAATGGAGACAAAGTTTGAGGAACTGGCAAAGGCCAAGCGCCGCCTACCACGAATCGAGGCTGAACTTCAAACAGCGGAGGTACGACCATCCTTCCCAAAGCTATCTTGCAAGACAACTCGGTTCCTCCCAGTCCCAGTTTCGACTTGCTTCTCAAGAAGTCGAACGTTATGAGAAAGAACACTCCCAGCTTGGGAACATTGACCATCTTAACGCTCAACGTAACGAACTTCAGGAAAAACTACGGGTCAACAAGAATAAGCTCAACGACTTTAGGGTGAGTGTCGTTCAGCAGCTTCGAGCACTGTTTCATAAGGTTGCATGTCATAGAATGACCAAAATGCGATGAACTCTAGCTTGACAGCCTTGAACAGATCCATCAAAGATTATGAGGAGAAGATCGCGGAAGAGGCTCGCCGTCTGGAAGCTCATACACAGGCGAAGCGCGATGAGATTAATCGTCGTCTTGACACTGCGAAAGAAGCTGTTGCAGAAGCTGATCGCCGATACAAGGATGCTATCGACCAGAGACGCAATAAACTTGTCGAAAGGGATGAAGTCAAGTCCAAGGGACAAACCGCCGAAAACAGGAGGGATCAGCTTCAAGAGCGAATCACCGAATGTCAGACCATGATAAACAAATGCAAAGAGCAAGAGAAGAACAGTCTGGCCGCGTATGGCCATGATATCAAGGGTGTGTTGCAGAGCATCAACAAGCTACGTTGGCATGGAGACACCCCTGTTGGGCCCCTTGGCCTATATGTGCAACTCAGGGATCAGAAGTGGGCGTCACTGTTGAGGGCACAGCTGGGCATCTTGTTGATGTCTTTTGCATGCACAGATGCGAGAGACCGACCGCAGCTGAAGAAGATCCTTGACCAATCAAAGAAGTACTTCCGTTTGCGTCTCTTGTGCACAGGATGTTAATTATCCATTAGCTTCCGCGTCAATGTTATCATATCAGAAAGAGATTTGTTCGACTACAGGGCTGGTGAGCCACGTGAGGATGTCCTTACAGTTCTGCGAGCTCTTAATGTGGGTCGTCTTCTGGAATGGCAACTATAAAAGTCGTGACCGTTGCCATAGGTTTCCGATCCATACATACTTCGAGTTCTGATCAACTCAATGAACATTGAAAGGACTGTGCTTGCGACAGACCGTAGGGTTGGTGATGATATCCTTAAAAGTCTCGGTGGGGGAGGCATTGCGTGGACCGCCGACCACATGCGAGTGACTAGATATCCGTGCGTGAGCCGGTTCTTTGTTCGATCTACCGCTCACCTGAAGCAAATTAGAGAGGGAGGTGGCTCGTCCATCAATTTGCCAAGGGTGAGGGCCAATGATCCACGTAGCATGCTGTTCACGACAAGTGATCTGGCTGCACGTCGGTAAGTGTATGCTTTTTCAACTTTTTGTCAATGTCTCACCCCTTCTTGGCAGCGATTGGGAGGGGCATCTACAAGCTGCTGAGTCAGAGTATAAAGCTATTCAAGTCGAGATTAAACGTCTCACTCAAGTCTACAATGATGCATCCCAGGAGATCGAGAGGTTATCTGTAAGTCTATATACGATTTTCGCGACAGTGCGACCACAATGTTGTTAAGGTGAGAGAGCGAAAAGCCTTCGAGGATTTGCGGACAGCGAAGATGGCACATGCTCAGCTTCAGGAAGAGGCTAATGAAGAAATGCCAGCCGGAATATCAGGCCTGCAGAATGCAAAAGATGTGGGCATTTTGCTCGTTCTGTTAGTTGCTCCTACTGACTTTCTGTCACTCACAGGAAGCCGAAGCTGAAAAAGCTTCTGTGCTGGAACAATATGCTGACCTCGCAACACGGAAGGCCGTTATCGACGAACAGCAGGCCTCGCTTTTGAGGGAAATGAACGGTATCAAGGAACAGATTCAGAACTTTGAACAGCATCGCAGTGCAATCATGGTTAGCACACGTCAGTGTTTACTTTGTGCACTGAAATCAACTTCCGTGTAGGCCAAAATTGAACAGTCGGTGACCAACCGACTGGAAGCGCAGAAAAATCAAGAACATTATCAGGCAAAGCTCGAGACCGAGAGAAGAAAGGTCGCTGAAGTTGACGCTATTGCAAAAACTCTCCAAGAAGAGTTTACCAGCTGGTCGGAGCACGCAGAGAAGTATTGTGAAAGGGTCGAAAATCCCCGCAAGGTAGCTGAGGTGCAGCGTCAACTTGATTCAGTCCAGGCAGCCCTGAAGGAGCGAGAGCGCCGGTATATTACGCATTTACAGTGATGATCCCTCGCTGATTTGATTCTCAAGACAAGGTGCGAGCATTGAAGAGATGACTATCGAGGTAAACAAGGCCAAGGCCGATTTGGACAATGCCGAACGTGATATTCGTAGTCTCTCTGCTCTTAACCACGTAAAATTACTTGGTTATATTCCAGTGACATATATACTCACAGATCTCGCAGGCCTTGAGGAGGTCTCTCTTAGTCCGTTTAGATAGATGGCATGAATTCCGACGCCACATCGCTCTCCGTTGCAAGCTTGTATTCCAGTATCATCTCTCCGAGCGGGGTTACTACGGCAAAGTCTTATTCGACCATGTTAATCAGACGCTACAGCTCAAGGTTCAAACCGATGATCAGACCCTGACCCAAGGGAGAGATAAAGATCCTCGTTCTCTCAGTGGTGGCGAGAAATCATTCTCGACCATTTGTTTGCTCCTATCGTTGTGGGACTCGATTGGTTGTCCGATACGCTGCCTTGGTAATCGAGTGCCCGTGGTTCTGTGTTGCTGTCATCTAACATAACCTCAGATGAATTTGATGTCTTCATGGATGCTGTCAATCGCCGCATTAGTATGCGTATGATAGTATGTTCAAACGTTACTTTTACTTTCTTCTCTTGTCTCACTGCAAATCAGATTGATACTGCCAACGCATCCGACAAGAAACAATACATTTTGATCACTCCCCAAGACATGGGTAACATTCAACCTGGGAATACGGTCCGGGTGCAAAGGATGAGAGATCCAGAGCGTGGTCAAGGTACCTTGCCATTCAGCTAAATAATTGCTCTTTTTTTTTCGCTACTCGACCGCAGTCCTTTACTGCCCTGGCACTTTGCCATATTTTCTATTCTACTCATTCGCACAGTATCCTAAGATCGCCAACTAAGTGCTATGGCATGGGCATCTCTGGACAGGTAAAACACATCGTTCATCAATACATCGACATTGAGTCACATGCTAGAAAGTCCACTAGAGATTCTCTCGAAATTCTGTCTTGCCTGCAACCCAATGTCTCTCGCTCGCGCTATCGACCCTACGAGCCCTGTCACCTCTGCAGCTCTCATCCACTGAACCTTCACTGAATTGTTCTGCACTCTCCACTTGACCTTTGCGTCCAGGTTGACCGTCATGTCTTAGCTCCTGGCTGGACATGCCTTGTACGGGGACTGGGTGCACACCGCGGGACGTTGCTCCGAGAGTGGTGCTCTGCGCTATCAAATGATCTGTCTGATTACCGGCCGAGGCATCTTCGTCGACAACCGCATCGAGCAGGGCGGGGCTGCCTTGTGGCTGACGACCTGCGGGCACAGAGGAGAGGGGTCAGAACTGCAAATCGAACAAGCACACCTTCGGGCCTGCCATCGACAACACCTTGATTAGCGAGCGGGGAGTGTTCCATGTAGTCAGTGCCACGGAGAGGGTTGTTTCCCTCGAGGGAGTGATGGTGTGCGTGTGTGCCAGACATGTGCATGAGACCGAGAACGATGAAGGATCTGCAATGTCCAGAGCAAAACGGTGAAGTCATATCATGTAAGCGAGTGCACAGCTTTCGATGGACTAGTCTATCCACAAGTTCACGTATGCTCAGTCGACAAGCTTCTTGCCTTCATCCTTAAATCGCTTGAGCTCCTTCCGCCAAGGCTCCCAGACTTCTCCGTACTTCTTGATAAGGCCTGCAAGCTCTTTTCTCTGTTCCCTCTGGCATACGAGTAAGTCGGGTAACCTATCGTATGGACCACTGACTCACCAGATTCCACGGCTCTTCACCACCGTAAACGTCCGTGAAGAGATCACGAAGGTCGCCCTGCTTGAGTGTCTCCGCACGCTTGAGTGTGGAAATAACATCATTCTTGAGCTTCGCCTTGAGTTCCTCTTCTTCCTTCTCGTTCCACCACCCTTGTGACTCCATGAACAACCGGAAACGCGTGATCGGGTTATCGATTTTCTTCCAATTCTCCACCTCTTGACGACCACGGTATGCAAACGAGTCATCAGACGTCGAGTGGTGGCCGACACGGTATGTCATGGCCTCGACGAGCACGGCGCGACTGGTTTCGAGGCATCGTCTGCGTGCCTCTTTCACAGTATTGAATACTGCAAGGACGTCGTTACCGTCCACCCTGACGGTGTCAACACCATATCCAGGTCCGCGTGCGGCTATTCCGTCGCCGAAATATTGTTCATGCGCAGGCGTTGAGATTGCGAAACCGTTATTGCGTGCCAGGAAAATGGTTGGGGTGGGTACCGTCGAGGCAAGGAGCATGCCCGCGTGGAAGTCTCCCTCCGAAGCGGCACCCTCGCCAAAAAACACACACGCCACATTCTTATTCCGTCTTGCGGGATCACGCTTTAGAGCAAATCCGACGCCCGCTGCCTGAGGTATCTGGGTTGCAAGTGGAGACGAAATGGTATGGAAATGATGCTCGACGGAACCAAAGTGCTACGTAAGGTTAGCATGCACGGCAGACTGGGGGACGAGAAAAATGGGTACCATGGGCATTTGCCGACCTTTACCACTCTTATCTTCGTGGTTTCCAAAGCACTGGGCCATTGCGGCATCGATGCCAAAGCCCCTCCATAGGAGAACGCCCATTTCACGGTATTGGCCTGATTGTCCACCATGATCAGGGTACGTGCGCTGGAACAAAAGGTAGCGCACCTAGCACCCTGACATGACGTGAGAAAGCAGTCAGATGGAATGGACAAGAATACACACTCGTCGTCGTTGGCCAAGGCGGCAGCAGAGCCAATTATAGTGGCTTCCTCGCCATGCTAGGAGCAGCGGTGGTGAGAATCACAAAGGTGAACAGTAATTGGCTCACTGAAGTCATCTAGGGAGATTGATTAGAACCGAGCTGGGAAACAGCCAGGTGGGAGTGACGTACATAGAAAGATATCTTGCCTTGACGTTGGACATTGTACAGGATGTTGTCCATCGTCGGCAGGAGCTGCATATTTTCATACCTGGGACAGCAAACGTTTGACAGACAAGCTGGGCAGAGAGATGGGAACTCACAGCTTGCGAGCAAACTCTGGCGTGATCTACATGGGTAGGGTGAGCAGAGCAGACGCAAAGAGAGACAAAGAGACAGACGTCCGGTGGCTCTGCCCCTTGGATGGGGACACCCGCGCCATCTAGAACTCTGTAGGTGGGTATCTGTCCGGGTCCTTGTGTGACGGAGTTGAAGAACTGCAGCTTCGGGGAGACGGGTGAGCTGGAGGCGGGGTGAAGGCCGTGAGCAAGGCTCTGTGCCAGTGTTGCGAGGGTTCTTGCACGGGGAGCAGCGCGGAGTGGGCTGAACATTTCGAGGACAAGCAACGTCCGGAACTTGGCCCTCAGGTGTACATGTGCATTACGTCAGGTCATTTAGCAGGTGGTAGTTTCCTCGCCTCGTCCGCCGCTCTTCTGCGTCCTCCCAACAGCAGCGTCACGTAGTCTGCGTCCCCCAGAACATGCTCCCCCTTGGCAGCGCTGGGTTTTGCTTTCGCCCTGGCGCGTTTCCTGGCCGACTGGACAGACGGCACCGACGGAGCCGCCGGGACCGGCTTTGGCTGGGTTGTGCTCTTTTTCTGGACGCGCAACGACAATGAGCGCACGACGAGGAGGAGAGCAATGCTGGGGGGGACACTTGCAACTCGTTTATGCAGTTTTGCGCTTCTGCCCATGTCCAATGAGGTGAGGCACGCGAATAAAAAATTCCCACGAAGCGTCCCGGAGGATTGAAAGCGGCGTTGGCTGCTCGCTTTTCTTTCCGCAACGTCCACCATGTCTCTCCCTCAGCCCGTCCCCCCCTCCTGGAAGGTCCGTCGCCCCGTCGTCCATTCCTTCTCCTTGCTTACCACCCGATTCCCCTCAGGACCTTGGAAAGTCCTCCAACGACTTGTTGTCCAGGGACTACCCTTTCTCAGGCATCTCGCTCGAGGTCAAGACAAAGACCCCCTCAAATGTTGCCTTCAAGGTCGCCGGTCTCCGTGACTCCAAGACACAGGGCATCACGGGCGATCTCGAGACAAAGTATGCCGACCCCAAGAATGGCCTCGTCTTCACTCAGACATGGTCAACCGCAAACGTCCTCAAGTCCCAGATCGAGCTCGAAAACTATATTGCCAAGGGTTTGAAGCTCGACCTCACCACCTCTTTGATGCCCGACAAAGGTTCAAAGTCTGCCCTCTTCAACGTCATCTACAAGCAGTCCGGTGTGCACACACGTGGTGCTTTTGATGTCTTCAAGGTTGCATTTCCTCTTGTTCGCCCGCCCTCTCCTGTCTCTTCTCATCTCGTCTACAGGGCCCCACCTTCACGGCGGATACTGTCTTTGGTCGTGATGGTCTCCTCTTTGGTGTCGAAGCTGCTTACAACGTTACCGAGGGCAAAATCACCCGTTACTCCACTGCTCTCGGCTACAATGCCCCCGAGTACGCTGTCACTGTTCACGGGCTCAACAACCTCAACACCTTCTCCGCGAGCTACTACCACCGCGTCAGCCCCGACGTCGAAGCCGGTGCAAAGGCCGTTTACGACACCAAGTCGACGACATCGGGTATCGCGCTTGAAGTCGGTGCTAAGGCGTAAGTCTTATTCACACGTTGCATCACCCACCGTGCGAACCTTTCTTTTTGCTCCAGTTTCCTTGACTCGGCCGCGTTCGTCAAGGCCAAGATCAACAACTCGGGTGTCCTCGCTCTCGGTATGTTCCACACGTCTATGTACCTTTTCATATAACTCACGAGCAACTCAGGCTACACTCAGACCCTCCGGCCAGGTGTAAAGGCCTCGTTCGGTCTTGCTCTAGATACTCAGCGACTGAACGATATTGCCCCCTCTGGTCCTGCCCACAAGGTTGGCGCCTCCATCACCTTCGAAGCTTAAAATTATCCCACAGTGTAATTGGATGTGCCTCACTACATTCATAATGCATTCACGTCGAAAAAGATATTATGTTGTGAGCCCTAACAGCAACGTAGGATCGATGAGTGAAAACCTGAATGCTAGCATCAGCGACTACCGCAGGTGGTAAAGTACGCCCAGTGTTGTGCTTTACCCTTGGTAATCTGGGGTCTTGGCACAGCGCAGCTCGGCATGAGTTGCAAGTGTCACGCGAACACATCGTGAAGCCATGCCTCATAGTCGTATTCCGGCTCTCCAGCTTCATTCTTGGACGAAGGTAATACCTCCCGTAGATAATCGATGGCACTGACCGGTAACCGAGCTAACCTCAGGTCTAGCTCGGTCACAAATGGCTATGTATCGTCTTGATAAAGTCGACCGATAAAACCATGTGCAGTACTTGCCTTGTCTCCTGCGATTCCACGGAAGGATTCTTGAAGCTGTTCCGGCGAAGTTTGGTCTTCAGTGATGTCCACCTGTGTCCATCACCGTCAGTGCTCAAACCAAGGTTAGGAATGCGAACACGCATACCAAGAGATTGATGAACGCTTCAAAGGTTACTGCTCCATAGTCTTGAACGAGATGATCATAAACGTAGGCAATGTCTTCGTCCTGCTTTTCTGTTCGTAAATTTGTAATCTATACGTCGAGCCCTGCGTACCGAGTATACGACGCCAAGGCTGGCTAGAGCCGCGATGAACTCAGACAGGATCAAAGTATTGGTCTCGTCTCGGTCAAAGTACCGGAACGTGCTTTCGAATTGTTCCAGTTGGGCTGGCGTCAAGTTAGTCATGTTCCTCGATACAATCTACAGTATGTTAGCATGCTCTACGATACGTGGAAGAACGAGCAGAGATACGTGCTTGGTTATCAATGAAAGATATCTTCTTGGCGATGGCTTGGGTGACTAGTTCGAGTTCAAAATCAAGGTCTTGCCAAGTAAACACAGTGTAGTCATTTTCTTCGACGTTGGCTTCGTTACAGTCATTCTCAGCCTTTGCCACACGAGCCAGGGCATCGGCCAGACTAGGAACTCGAAATTGTATCTTCTGTACCTGCTCTTGCTGCTCCTTCAGGAGGAAGACAGAGGCGCTGGTCAAACAAAGAAACCGGAGGTAAAAACAGTAGGTAAACCTCTAATGGACCCTCGACGCTGGCGAGATCGAGCGACACACTATGTAAGCGTTGCGAAAGATCGTTGGCAAGGTCCGCAAACTGTGTTCGGAGGGACTCTTTAATCCTAGAAACTGTGAGAGACCTCGATGCACCGTTTGGTGTTGCACATACTGTCGTATCTGTGCGTTTATTGATCGAGAACGCTTTGCTTCCGAATCTAGCAGTTCATTCCATGCATCGTCTATATCCTAAGAGATTTTGCGTGAGGAGAGCATGAAAAAAATATTTGGCCCTGCCAACCGAAAGTGAGAGTCCAGGAGGGGGTGAATACTCTCTCAATCCGTATGTCCGAAGTTTTGTTTGGATATTGCCAAAGAGGGTGGTAACATCTTGACGTTCTGCGACCCAGAGGCGTTTCGTCGTTTGTTTATATATCGTGAAAGCCGAGGATTGACCCTTGGCGTCCGCGTATGTGTCAGTGAATCTACTTGCCCTCCATTGTTCCTGGATCTCTGCCAGTGCACGAAGTAACTATGGATGACAGTGAGACCCAAAACGAGAAAGAGATTCGATAAAGCCGGCGAACATTGCGGGCCCTGTGCTCGTAATCGTTCTTGCTTGTCCATACTGACTGCATGAGCTCTGCAAATTTCTCAACGCGACGGGAGACGGTTTCCGCCTGATCTGTAGGTGACTTTGTGAATAATAATATGATCCTGAAGAACACAAAAGCCCGACCCATCGTGGAGAAAGCATGGAAATAACTGGCAATGTAAGTCATAACGCTACGTTCGTCTGGCCGGTCCGAGTCACATAAATCTTCGACTTCGAGCAGTTGCTGGCAGAAAAGTCAAAGACGGAAGCAAGTCAGGAAAAAGTAAAACTGACTGGGATACCAAGATGATCAGCAGCAACTTGGAATGCCAGTCGGGTGTTCCCATGTCGATCTGACTGAGTCAATGTTATTCCTGGGAAATGGGACAAAAAGAAGCACCTCACTTTGTACAGCTTGTCATAATCCAGCAGGTCCGGGCGATGGCAGTGAATAAGGGCACATCTAGAGTGAACGAGTTAGATCGCGAAGCGAAGAGACGCGAATGCTTACAATGCAAGACCGTCCGACCAGCCAATCGAAAAGTCCTGGATGTCGACTTCTTTATACGGGGCGGTTTTTCGCTGACACCAAAGCAAAAGCCCTTCCTTGGCAGAGAGGCCCTCGGTGCTTGAAGTGACGTTCAGACAATCACTAACGTGTGTTGCAGAACACTCACTTGATGTCTGCGATCGTGAAACGTAGGACCAAGGTCCATATCATACCCAGAATGAGCTTTAAATTGCCATCTATGATATCTGCACCAAACAATGAAATGCTGAGCAATGAGGTTGTGCTATGCACCAGACGGCAGCACCTTCGGGACCAATGTTGGTCAGCTTGATGCCTCTCTGTCTGATGAATTCCAGCGCCTTGTTCACGTTCTCCGCCTTCTGAACACGCATTCTCGGGTTCTTGTTATATCTTCCGAGCGAGGTATCTCCTGAAAGTGACTTGAGCCCCAAGGTCATGTTGGGGATGGGTGATAGTTACCCATGATCTCCTGTTATGTTGCGACGTGAACGAGACAGAGAGACCGGATACAACGGTATAACGAACCATTAATTGGATCAGGCGCACACCATCAGAGAGATCTTGCACAAGCGAGTGCATGGGCGGGTGTCCGTTGGCCTCCAATTTGGTATTGAGCCTGGAGATCTGGGATGGGGGCTGCGGATGCGCGACATGGGACGTGAACGCACCATTTGCAGAACGTTCGCTCCTGGGTCGAGTCCATAACGATGTTGGGCGAGCAGCAGAGACTGCCGCGAGAGGCAAGTCGGACGCGCTGACGCGCCGATTACACATCCGACGCGCGCGCGCGTCTTCACCCACCACCACCACCACCACCACCACCACCACCACCTCCCCCTGCTCATGGCTACGACCCAGTTCGACCGCATATACCACGGCCTATCTCCAGAAGTTGGCAGTGAGCACAATTTTGAGTAACACTCTCTCAGACTCATGGCCTCCCTCAGAGCTGCGGCTCGCTGGGAGCGGCGTGGCCTGGAAAGGCGAAGAAAATGAGACGGTGACAGCCATACCCGCAGACGAGATCAAGTGGGCCCAATGGTTCCGTGTCGCGAGAAACTTTCAACTCAGAGTCGGGCTCAAGGACAGGCGGAGGGAGACGTTTGACGGTTTCTTGCGCGAGGTGCATCGAAACCCGCTTTCTGAAGAACGAATCTCATCTTCATTCAGGACCACGACAAACTTGCTGGTTTACTCAAGCAACACTTTGGCGTGGCACTGGAAATTAAGGACGTAACGTTCAAAGGGTGGAATTGGGGAATCACCGATATTCAAGGTTTGCTTTCAAAAGACCGTGAGATCGCCTTCCAATTCTCATTTCCGTCTAGGACAAGATCTGGCTTTCCTAGTGTCAAATAAAACTGCCTTTGAGCTGCCTTTGAGGCAGGTTGCAAACTCCAATATTGCGGGAAGGACAGAGGTATCCCTCGAATTCGTGCCCTCGTCCTCTGCCAGTAAAAAGGCATCAAGAAATGCCCCAGACGAGATGGTCGAAATCCGTTTTTACGTCCCAGGCACTCATACGAAGCTTCGTGGTTCCGAAGCTGGCTCACAAAAGTCTGATGCGGAGGACGAGGACGGCGAAGAAGTCAGCGCGGCTCAAGCCTTCCACGATGCGATCAAGGACAAGGCGGAAATCGGACAAGTATCCGGCGATCTCGTCTTGAGCTTCGAGGAAGTGCTTGTACTCACGCCTCGTGGACGTTACGACGTGGATATGTTCCTCGACTTTTTGCGCCTCCGCGGCAAGACGTACGATTACAAAATTCTTTATTCGAGTATATCAAGGCTATTCCTACTACCCAAGGATGATCAACACGTTCTTTTCATTGTGAGCATTCCATATTTGGTTGATATGCGACATTCCAACTATGACTAGCTTGGTCTTAGTACGCCGATCAGACAAGGTCAGACCAGATATCAGTATCTGGTCATGCAATTCGCGCGAGAGGAAGAGACGACCGCCGAACTCAACATGTCTGAGTACGTCACGGCTGTTTGGTCATGGCTACTTCTGGCTGAGTGACCCTGTGTTAGGGAGGAGATTGCGAAATATGATCGACTCAAAAAGAACTATGAAGACCCTACATTCGAAGTCGTATCAGGCGTCTTCCGTGCGCTGTCAAAGAAGAAAATTATTGGCTCGGGCACCTTCCAAAGGTGAAGCGTTGTATCCTTTCGTCTACGTGTATGCTCAAGCATATGATGCAGCCGCGACGGGCATCCTGGCATCAAAGCCAATCTCAAAGCTGTCCAAGGTGACCTCTTCATGCTTGAGAAATATATATTCTTCGTGTCCAAACAACCCACGCTCGTCGAGCTTTCTGACATCCACCAATGCGTCTTTTCTCGCGTGGGCGCAAGCATTGGTGCGAGCGCTGCGCGCACTTTTGACCTCAAGATCGTTACCAAGAGCGGGCCAGAGTACACTTTTACTTCGATCAACAAAGAAGAGCATGAGCCTGTGGAGACGTTCCTCAAGGATAAAAAGGTTAAGATCAAGAACGAGATGGTAGCCGATGTAGATATGATGATGGCCGCTGGCGCAGGCGACTCGGACGAGGAAATGCAAAGCGTAGCAAGCAGTGGCGACGAACGACCGAAGCCTCGACTTGGCGGAGACGAGGACGACAGCGAAGAAGGTTGGTCGCAGTGATCGTACACTTGCGCTTGGTCCTTGCTGACGCTATTGATTTAGACGAGGATTTCCAGGCCTCGTCAAGCGACGAGGGTTCACCCAGCGAGAGCGACTCTGACTCTGAAGGCGGCGTCACGGCGTCAGATGCGAGTGGTGACCGGGAGTTGGCCAAAGCTGCAAAAGACGGAAAGAAGAAGCTCACCAAGAAAAAGGTCAAGGCGCGAGCAGACGGGAGTGACGCTGAAGACGAGCCCAAGAAGAAACCCGCCAAGCCCAAACACAAGTCTAAACCCAAGGATGACAAGAATGATGCGATGGACGTTGACGATAAGGACGAAAAGCCAAAGCCGAAACCCAAGCCGAAACCCAAAGTCAAGGAGGGCGGCGATGACGGGCCAGCTAAAAAGAAACAAAAGACGTCTGTCTGATCTTTCATTCCCATTCATGTTGCAATGTTTCTGCGTTTATCTCATTCCTCGCTCTCGTTCTCTGGACAACACCATCTCCTGCCATCCATAATAATACTTGTAAGGTACACTAGACACGAGCACGGACCGCGATTAAGACAAGTCACGGTTTAACACATGGAACAAAGCAGGACGAACAAGCAGGACGCTTTATAGTTGTGCATCCCCTTTTCGTTTAGCCAAGAGGGAGCCAGGCTCAAAGGTGACATTGGCGGTTGGTCCTTGGCTGAAGGGAGGTGGTACACTGACTAGAGGTTGCACATGACGATTGGATACAGACTGTTTCCGGGTTCGGGAGCGGGTGAGCGGTTTCGCTTGGGAGAGTGATTCCCCGGTCTTGGCAAAGAGCACATTGCGTTCCTGGTAGAGAACGTATGACTGGGCCAAATGAGCGACTTGAATCGAATCCAAAAGACGTCTAGTTTGCTTACACGAGCGACGAGTATGGCTTGCATCCACTGTTCACCGTCCTTGGGGATACAAGAGAATACATGAAGATAATCCGCGGCGTTTTCGAATAACGAAAGATGGTCGGTAGACTTGATGGCGAACATGAACGGCTTTGGTGATTTGTGCCGCCGTGTTACAAAGTAGGCATCGAAATTAGACAGTGAGCACAAAAACGTTTCGTCCTTGCCCTAGGGGCTTGGATGAGCGATGCGGCCAAGTTAGCCCTGAGACATCAAACGTTACCGTGTCTCGCTTAGATAGCCACAAGCCATGTTCGCGAAGTTCCATCCAACGCTTGCTCCATTTTCCTCGTTTGCTCTCCCATTCGACCCAGCCGCGATAGGTAGGAGAACTGGTGGGTAAGGCCTGTGTCGACTTGGTCAGCAATTTTCATACTACTGCCTAGGATGACTGACAGAGCGACTCAATAGCCGTGCCAGGGGTGTGTGCTTGATGACGAAAGCGTTCAATAGTTTGTCCTTGTTCCATGAGGCGGAGACATCAGCCAGAAGCTCGTAATCGCGTATAGGCCGTTCTGCAATCGTTTCAGCACGAAAAGAATAGGCTCGATGAAAGCTCTCACCCATGCCATAGTCTTGAGCCAGCTCAAAGACCATCCACAACTCTGATCTATCCAACATGCCTTGCCTTGCCACCGCATCTATGACGTCTCCGGCGTTTGTGGCAGGGGTGATCTCTACCATGTTGAATCGCTGCATGTCCCCGATGAAAATCCTTTGCTGTACCACAGGCACTCTGGACATGAGTTGTGGTGGTGTAGCATCTGAGATCGGCAGTGGAGGAACAGGAGGTCGTTGCATCGCTCGGTGTGCAACATCGTTTTCTCTGTCTATGGGAGATCGAGGAATGGTCGCAGAAGGCCTGCGACTGTCGTCACTGATACGACCTGACTTGGGGTGCTGTTCCAGGGCAGCGTCACGTCCGGTGCGTGCGGTGTGACTAGAGGCGGCGGCTGTTGCACTGCGACCTAGCCGAGGAGCCGATGTTTGGTCGACAGGTGATCGTTGCGTTTCAGAGTGCCTGCCGTTGGGACGATGGAACGAGCGCACGGACCTCAAGTGTGATGGGGTCTCGGGAGTTTGGGAAGCTTTTTGTTGCGAGTAGGCTGTGTGGTCTGTGTATTTCCCTCGAGATGAACTCCTGGAGAGGCCAGCGTTATAAGCGGGCACCCGAGGAGAGGCGATAGTGGGAACCGACTTGTCACGGGGGTATGGTGGTGTGCGGGAACAAGTTTGGAGGTTCAAGAGCCTGCTGGTCAAGTCCTCTACTGGAAACGGTTCCGTGGGTGCAGTTCGCGAGCCGGGTAGGGGTGCTGGGGCAGTAGATGTGGACCGTTTTCGAAGCCCTGTTGGCGGAGGTGGTAGGGAAGGAAGTTCTGTCGGATGGCAAGGCAGACGAGGATCTGCGGTCCTCCGAGAACTTTTTGCGCGGTCAAGCCGTCGCCGCTGGCGCTCATCGTGCAACTGCTTTCGAATAGACTTTTGGGCGGATAAGGCGGTGGGGACACGCTGGGCCAAAGGAATGTCATCATCCGAAGCGGCACCTGCCCTTGAATGGCGTGAGCAAGCACGCGAGTGTGAACGTGATCGACGGCCGTTTGACATGCCATCGAGGCTGTAATAGACTGTCATACCGTCCGCGTTGTCGTCTGAGGAAGAGGTGTCGTCTGAGGTGCTAGAAAGGGAGGAGCGGGGATGGCCTCGACATGGTCTGTGGCCATTGTTATCGTCATGCCCAGCGCCACAGAACGCGCCCGAAGACTGAGCACCCGAACAGCCCGCATTGGGACCAATTGCGTTGTGACCTCTGGCATCATTTTGGGGGATGCGCTGGTTTTCAGGCAAGTCTGGATGCCCACGCCACGGGAGACTATCTTGGGATGGTGCAAGATTTGGAGAAGCTACGGCATCGGAGTAGGACGCTCTAGGCATGGTATCGGGGGATGTGCGGGGATCCAGGTCGACTGGGCCGTAAACAGAAGAGAATGGTGTGATGGCGGTGGTATCAAGGTCTGAATCTGAATTAGACAGGTGGGTATAGTAGTCGAAATCCGAATGGTAGCTGAGAGGGTCGTCTTCCCCGTCAACAAGGTCATGGAGACTGGGAGACTGGCTGTCCATGACAAGGGAGGGGGAGGGGGAGGGGGAGGGGGAGAGGGGAGGGTGGAGAGCTCAGAGACGTTTCAATGGCAGAGACGCTCACGTGACGATATCCCGACCCTCCACCATGCCCCGTCCCCTCCCCGGGTTGCGCTGGGACCACGACAGACAGCGCTACTTTCCGTGCACCCACACCGTCGCCGCCGTCGCCGCTGCCGTCGACAGCCCACAGACCACCGAACCTCCCCGCCGCCTTCTCGCCCCACATCGCGCCCTCTCCGATCTCCGCTCGGTGTGGTGCACAGCACACAAGGACGCCCTCGTCCAGCACGTCCATCCTTCTCGTCTGATCTCCGCTGACCCCTCGACAGCCGAATACAGGCCTCGCAGATCTCGCTCACCGACAAGACCGCACGGTACACCATCCCCGTCCAGGGGTTCGTCTCTGCCTTCCAGGTGCGCGTCGACGTCTCTTGCACCCCGCTGCATGCCTGATGCGCAGAACCAAGATCGCCTCACACGCCGGACACCCTTGCACATTCGTCGGCGACACCCTCGGCTGGTTCTACTCGGCCAACGACGACGTGTGGCAGCCCCAGTACCACCTCTCCTCCGAGGCGCGTCATCCATCTCTCTCCCTCTCTCTCTCCCATTCTTCAGCATCGCTCCAGGTGTCCTCGATTGCGCTCTCTCCCACAGCATGCGTGTCCGTCGTCTGTTCCCTGCCTCTTCCTCGCACTGAGGCAAGACCTCGCCCAGCGCTACGTCCTTCGGTCCAGAACCTAGAATCCTGTATCTGCCTCTCGATTCCCCTGCTCAAGGGTGAGCTCCCTCTCCCTTTCACACTTCCTCGCTGACCGATACCAGCCTCCACATCTCGAGAATCGACAGCCGCATAGTCCATGACGTTTGGACAACAGATCTACTTCGTTCCCGTCTCGTCCTCGGTACCCAGACTTCCCGTTCCTTGCTTCTTTTTGCTGACCTCTTCCAGGAGCGAACAAGCAAGCCGTGCTCATAGAAGACATTGCGGTCTCCACTTCCTTGCGCCGCCTTGCCACCCAAAGCGATGTCTTTGCACTCGCTCAGTGCGAGGTCCGACTCGACATATTGCTTCACACTTCATCGTCTTTGACCGTCCCACAGAACGTCCTCTACACCGGACTTCGTAACGGTGCCGTCATCCGTTTCGACACCCGCATCCACAGACCTCCGAGTTACCCACTCTTCGGTCGCACATCCGACTCCACCAGTTCGGTCACTGCCCTTGGGCTCCTACATGACCATCGACTTCTCGCGGGCTTCCTCGACGGTGCCGTCAGTGTTTCGGCTGCTTACTCCCGTGAAACCGCTTAGAACAGAATCTAGATCTCGACGTTCGATTTACGTTTTCTCATTCAGACGCCACTCGCGAGTTTCACTGGCAACGTCAACTCCTACACTACTCGATTGGTCAGCCGTAGTCGACTCTCCCCTAGGATTCCTTTCTGAACGAACCGTTACCGCTGCTTTCAGCCGCTGGTAACTGACCCGCATGAGAAGTTTCTATTTGCCGCCGGTCAAGACAATAAGATTCGAATCTGGTCCTTGACTACAGGCGGCCCGCCTCTTGATACAGGAACGGGTTCCACTCATCAAACCGCGTTTGAATGTCCATTTGAGCACCGTGTCGCAGCGTTGCAAGTCGTCCAAGAAAGGGAGGGAATGTGTCTTTGGGCTGCATCTGGGACCGAGCTGTGTAAGTACAGCCTGGGTCACCGCTCGGGGATCGGGGGACAGGACAGAAGCGGATAAAATCATGTCTCGGCTTACAAGTGTCAGATACGATACAGGAGTACAGAACAACATGGAGGAAAGACACGGCCACTGTATTCAAATGCGATATCCCGATCCCGGGGGAGGAAGAGCGGGATACCGCGTGAGTGATGAGTGGTCCAGGAGATCCACAAGCCTCACGGAGAATGCGACAGGGCTGGGTTGTGGGTTCGTCCAGGAGGTTTGGTCCGTAGGAAGGCCGCCATGTCCGAGGGCATACGCCAGGCTCTGGGGGTGCATAGGGGAGTGCGGGTCCAGTTGGACAGGATGGTGGTTGTGGTGGCTGATCGGTGCCAACAACTGGAAAGTATGGAATCGCTCGTGTACTCGGGGGCGAAAGAATTGAGAAAAGTCGGGGTATCGGTTGCAAAGCGGATCCCTGGAGTATGTCGGTATCGTAGTAGTGTGCGGAACGAACGATGGGGTGTCACTTGGAGACAGGGGAGCAGAGACGCTTCGTTGTGAACGCGGTATCGTCCAGTGGGTATCCATGGTCGACGGCAGTGGTGGGCAAGGCGAACGAGACGCGGGACTGGCAGGAGACGGGAGACACGGCGGGGGAGGGTCGACTGGCGTCGAGACCGATCTGCAGGACGACACGTCGTGGTAGGCCTGCACCTTGAACGTCGGGACCTGGGCTGTCTTTCTGTTGCGGGCGGCGAGCTTTGATCGTTGGCGGATGAACCAGTTCTTGACCCACTTTTCGTCTCTAGAAACAGACAACGGTCAGGCGTGGAGGGGGGGCTCGTGCAGCACACACAGGCCAGTTTCCACCGCCGCCGCCAAGCGCTGCTCCCCGGTTGGGTTCCCCGACTCTGACTGGAGCTTTCTGAGGACGGCCAGCTGCCAGTCCTTTGCGATTGTGGGCCGTCGTCGCTGCGGGCGGGCAGTGTCTTCAGCCATGGCCGTACAAAGTCAAAAGTCGCACGCTGCCCTCGACCTCGTCCCGAATGTCGTCCGCTCCCCCGCCAGCTGGCTCAGCGCCGCCCCGTCTTGTCCTTCTCCCCAACACCGACGAGCCCGACCCTCTCCAAGACTGTTCCACCGACGACGACGACAACGACGACGGCGACACCCCCCAGCATGCACCCAGCCAACCGCCCGTCCCGCCACTCTCTTCTTTCGTCGTGTTTCTATATCTCCTGTCCCCTTATCTCAGGCTCGGTGCAATACACGCTGCTGACATCGGCTGCACCTCACTTGTACACGGCCTCACCAGCCTCCTCGTCGCGGCGTCCCTCTCCGCCCTTTGTCGTCAAATCTGGTTCCTCCTGGGTCGCTATCTGCGCAGGTCATCCACGGAAGACATCCTCGCTCACATCGTCACTCGGCGCCCTCGTAGGGTCAGCAAGTACACATGGGCACACTCTACCTGTACCATCTTCAGTGCATTATTCAGGGTGTTATTGGCCGCCATGTATCTCCGGGGTCCGTTTGCGTTCTGTGATCGCACTCTGTCTTTTCTGATGCTGCCCGTATAAAGATTCCGTAGACTCTGCGCTCCTCCTCAAGCTCCCAGACTTGATTCCATCACGCTCCCGCCTCAATGTGTCAATTCTACTATCTGTCGTAGTATTTGTACTCTCTCTCCCCAAGTCCCTGGCCTCAACGTCCGTCATTTATACGACTGGCCTCTCTGTAACTTCGTATCTGGCGTTGTTGATCGCTGTCTCCCGCTCATATGGCGCGAGTGCACTTTTGCTGCCAAACCCGAGCCCAGGAGTGTTGTGGAATGCAATCAGTTTTGTACTCCATCCCCGTCGCCATGCGCTCCTTCTCATGCGTCGCGTTCTACAGGTAGTTTGGCCTTTGCATGCACCACGACCATGACCGTCCCCTTGTCTGCCGCCTTGATGACGGGACCGACATCTGCATCCAGGAATGCAAAGGCGAGACATTTCCAATTACTGAACATGTTCTCGACCATGCTTGCAGTATTATTCGTGTTTCCTCTCGTCATCGTCGCTGCCTCACCTCGCGCTCCAGTAAGTGAACCCGATACACAAGTCAACGTAGACTCACTTGCTACGAAAGGCCACTGCACCGACCTTGGATAACCTCATACTCGGCTTGCGCATCGCTACCCTCTTATTGTCTGTCCCATCTGTCATTGTGTCAATAACTTTACTCCCCTTCCATGGAGTGGCATATCACTTTGTCCGTACCGATTTGGCACTATCCATCATCATAGCGATTGTTCTCGTGCTCGGTCTAGTCCCGCCAACTGTTGCAGGCACTCTCGACGACCTCACGCTGTTTTTAGCGGTGTTCGGTGCGTTCCTGCTACCAGGTACGTCCTTTTCGCCTTCCTGGAAACGCAAAACCAACCCGATGGTGGTGGGTGTCTTAGCCTTGGCGCATGTCATTGTCCATTACTTCCGTCGTCCTCTCTCGATCGTCGTGCCTCAGGCCGCATCTTCAGTCCCGAACTCTCCATGCTCCCCCACTTCCGACCGTTCCCCATCTCCGTCCCGTGATCCGCTTCTTCAACGCAAGGAACGGCTCCTCCAGCGCAGACGATTCGGCAAGCGTCTATTGTGGGATATCGTCATCTGGGTCGTATTGATACCGATATGTACTTGTGCTCTCGTTTGGGCGACAGGCCGGTTGGCGCGACGATGGTAGCTGTCGTGGAACGGGCACCATCTGCCGGTTGGGTGGTCCTGGTCTACTGTGTGTCTGTACCTGTGTCTGTCTGGTCTGGTCCGTGAAGTGTACGATGTAGCTCGTGGATGGACTCCTCGTTGGACAATCCAGTCTTTCGAGACGAGTCTGGAAATCGATTGATTGTCGGTAGAAGGGTCGCCACGACCCCGCAGACAGCCAACGACTGGGTCACCATGACTGGCACGAGGTGGATGTGCAGCTTCCAACCGTCAAACGTTGGTCGTCACACACACAGGTCTTGCCAGATCCATCCACCCTGCAAAGTCCTGCACCCGTTCGAACCTGACGCTGGCTTTAATCAAGGCCCGCCGGCTCCCCGCACGGATGCGCCCGAAACCCCCACACAACGGCGGAACACGACGGAACACTGCCAACTGAGAAAGCCGCAGAACAATCCGGGCCTCAGACTGCGAGCACCCCCACGAGCACCGGTAGTCCTGTGAACGGCTGAGGGCACATGAGGCAAGGACTGGCTTCGAATGCGCGAGCACCGGTAGCTTGGCCGCTGGCAGCCCGTCTGTAAGGTGGCCATCTTGCGTCGACAGCTGCCTCATCGAGATCGACGGCCACCTTATAGACGGAACTGCTCACCAGACTAGGGATTCACAGGAACACTTGGTGAGTTCTTGTTCCTATCTGCCAAACCGGAGCTAGGTCGACCACCGCGGCGAGAGATTTCGAGTGACAGCTGCAGGAACATCCTAACCAGTGCCAGTCTCTGGCTGCTGTAAGTCGAGACGCAGTTTCTGAACCGTCTCCGAGTCTTTTGCGCCAGTTCAAAGTCGTTCAGTTCAAAAAAAGTCACTACTCATCGCGGTAATACAAACAAAAACCAACCATGTGACGGGTAACAAAAGATACCGAGACATCCAGTAGAGACAA
>JBBPUK010000069.1:61254-75222 GCA_038094635.1 Tylopilus cervinicoccineus | reverse complement strand
GGGCTTCCCCGGCCTGTTATAATACTCTGCGCTCGCTCGTACGTAGATTGAGGATTCAATGGGATGTAGTGCGTGTCCCATCATAGGGTAGATGTCGATCGTACAGCCGAGGCCACTCCTCTTCAGTCATGGCGAACTTCCTGGTGAACAGCCTGCAGATGGCTTCCAACGGACTCTAAAAGGGCATTTTTGAAGATTTCATCCCGCAAATCCGGTTGGAACCCTAGGGAACGAAAGACTAATTTGAAGAGGCATACTACTGTACATAGTGGGTCTGGGTGTATGATGAACTCGCAGCTCGGCCGGGGCTCTCAGGAACCATTTAGAACTAAAGTTTTTTTTGATCCCCCTTGTCCACTATCCACAAAGACACACGTTGTATCAACTCTAGGGCGCACACGGCTGCAACTGCATGGTGCGGTTCCATGAATTTCTCCAACAACAACACCTATTCCTGATATTTGACCCCAATAATCACATCGCGTTGACCCGTGCTATCAATAGGACAACAGCCTTCGAAAGATGGGCATGCCCGACCCCCTACAATGCTGCCCTGCATTCACCTTGGGAGTCTGAAATGTGATGTGTGGACAGCCAGAGGAAAGTGAGAAAACAGCAAGTTCAAAGCTGATATATTAACCGATCACAACACTATTTCCTTTCTGATTTTTTTTTTTCTTCACTGTTGGTCGTCTTCGACCCGCTCCACGGAGTCGACGATCTCGTTGATCAGTTCCAGCGTGACGCCGGGTATGATGCGTTCTGCTTCTGTGAATGCTCGTTGTAGCGCGCTGAGGGCCACCCGTGCTTCCTGCGTTGAAACACGAGGAAATAACTGGGGAGAGACGAGGTGACAAAGACTCGGCAAACGTCAAATCACGAAAGGGGGGCCATCTTACCGAAGCTATTGCAGGTAAAATGACCGAATCGAGCATGGTGGTATCCGGCAACTCGTCGTCGTCCTCCACGTCTCGCTTCACCTCAGCGATGCTCGTGCCGCTGGGGTACGTGCTCGCATGCTGGCCGTCGTAGTCTTCGTCCGACGGGTCCCGCGCGCGTACCGGCTCTTGGCCATTGCTGGACACCGGGCCACCGCTTGGCATGTGCCTGACGGTCGCCTGCTCGTACATGCTCGGGGTGCGCGCCAACTTTGGCGACGTCGGGAGTGGCGGGAGGTCGCCCTTAGTCGACGAACTTGAACCGCACTTAGTCGAGGTGGAGGACACTGTGGTGTCGGCGCGTCCCGAGCCGTTCATCTCCCACGTAAGAGGCGGCCCCGAGACCTTGATCGAGTTCGCACGCCCGACTGTCCGTTTGGCGTGTCGGACGGTCCCAAAGTCCCACAAGTCTTCAGGATCACCACTTGCGGGCCTGCGCACGAAAAGGTGAGCCGTGAGTGTCAGGACAAGATTAGCGATGAACGTCGCGTACATGTCCTGAACCACCGTCTGTTCCTCGTCCTCGGGCCGCTCTCCTCCCTCGGCTTTCCACCGTTCGTGGCGTTCGATTAGTTCCGTGAGGTAGCTGGTCTTCTTGGCCATCCGCACAAATTTGTGCTTGAGAAGTTCACGGGCTGTTGGACGCTGTTGAGGAACACGGGATGAAATAGAAAACGCGACGAAGGACATGACACGTACATCGCGTGGATCTCGTTGTAGACAATACGCCACGAAATCTCTGAACGGTTTGGAAAAATGACTGTCCAGCTGTGGTGGAGGATTCTTTGGAATGAGGAAAAGAACCTAGGAACGGCGTTCAGTCTGTCGTTTGTTCTACGAATCGTCATGACGCACTTTCATGGGATGTAGTTCTGCATATGGTGGTTCGCCCTTGGCGAGTTCGATGGCTGTGATCCCGAGACTCCAAATGTCCGCTTTGTGATCGTATCCACTCTGTTTGATCACCTCTGGCGACATCCAGTATGGAGTACCCACAAAAGTATTCTTCTTGGCGGATAAGGTCCCAGAAAGCTGTCCAGAGACACCAAAGTCTGCTAGCTTGACATCACCCGTCGCAGACAAGAGGATGTTGGCAGCTATGCCAAAAGAGTCGTCATACATTGCACTTCAAGTTGGGGGTTACTCAGTACCTTTAATGTCACGATGAAGCTTTCCCTCCGTATGAAGGTAATCCAGTCCGCGAAGAAGCTCACGGACGATGATGGCAATGTACTCTTCTCTGAACACGCCGGGTTTCATCTACTGAGCCGCTCAGTAACCACGTTTCATCCAAGCGATGATCATACCAGATCGGAGCATGAGCCACCTGAACAGTACCTGTATACCCATGTGAGCCGAAGAGCGATACTATAGTGGGAAAACATACTCCATGACTATCCAGAGATGGGTTCCCTTGAGGTAAGAGCCATGGTATCTTGCATCAAGAAGCGTTACATGTCAATCTCGTCCAAACTGCACACAGGCGACACAAACACGATCAAACGAACTTGGTTACATATGGAGAGTCCAGCTGCGACAGGATTTGTATCTCCTGTTGGATATCCTCTATCTCATCTTCTGCGCTCTCGAGGTCAATGATCTTGATGGCGACGGTTTTCTGGGTCCTCTTGTCGTACCTGGAGGGCGTGGATCGGACACGAAGCGAGACGTAGAGACACGGGGAGACGCACCCTTTGAAGACCTCTCCGAAGGAACCCTTGCCTGCGGAGTGCATAAGTCGTCTGCCACCCCAAGGACGATGAACACAGACCGATCCTGTCTTGTTTCACGTAGAACTCCTCTGGGTCCTGATGTCTGGCGTCCTAGGATGATCTGATTGAGACGTGCACGCGCTGAGCTCGTACAGTCGTGCCTACCATGGTTTGCGAAGTTGAGGGAAGAAACGTGTGTCGAGACGCGTGGTATTGAATGCCGCCAAAGTGTCCAGGGTATCGTGATGATCGAAGAAGAGAAGAAAGAAAGGGCAGACACAGCAAGGCAGACCGAGGCCGGTGAATTGGGCCCCTTGTCGTCGCGCACTTGCTTGTTTTGTCATTTTCAAGTCGTCAGCCGCTCATTGGCCAGACAAAGATCCGTTCCTCTGGCCAGCTACATCACACCAAGTAGGGAACAATGACTGGGCCTAAACAGCCAACTTATGATTGAAAAGGCCCACAGAACGGCATTAACCAGCAATAGCACATCGACCTAGCACACGACCGGGGGTATTACCAGATGGAAAAATCGTGTCCGTTAACCCTAACAGAGAGCACACAAAGGATCCACGAAACTAGAGAAATACAACTGCAGATTACACTGTCTTGCGATGTTCCTGAATTACAGTCACGAGAGTCGTCGGGAGTGGGTAAAAGGGACAAACATACAGGTGTATGGGTGGTTTCATGGTCGACGTGGACAAATGCTCGTTCGACGTTGGGCAGATCTTCGAGCTTGTCTTGGAGTTGCTGGGAAATATCGTGCGCCTTCCACAGCGGGGTGAAAGCATTCATGACAATGTCAACTTCAACGAAATAATCCTGCGAAATAAATATACACAAGGCAGAGAAATCAACCAGAAGAGCGAACGTACGGGACCACTGTGGTAAGCACGAACAGTATCAATCTTATCAATGTCCGAGCTAAATGTCATGGCCTTGTAAATGACGAGTTGAATGAATTCATTTGGTGCAGATTTTCCAGCCAAGAGGCCGAATTGCTTGTAGATGGTATGTATCCATGCAATGATGACACCCGTGGCGATCTGAGAAGAATTGCCAATTTGAGACCAAGTCGCCTTGTTCAGTCCTTACCAGAAGGCCTCCGACGGGGTCCAACCACCATCGCAATCGGCTGCCGCCGGCGGACATGAGGATACCTAGACACCCATCAGAACGGCACAAGGTCCATTCCATAGAACAACTTACCGAAACCATTAATGAAAATGTCATTGCGATGATCTTCCCATAGGATGTGTACTTGGCTAGACTTGGAGCGAAGGGCATGACAGTACAAAAAGAGCAGAACCTTGACTCCTGACGAGTCATGTAGAACAAGCAATCAGTTTTGAAGGGAGTCAGAAACACTCTAATTACCTAGAGCTGCCGCGACTGCCAAAAGGGAAGCAAGGTCAAAGGGCCTGTCAGTCGGCGGCGACAGCAACGACCGAACGGACTCGACGATAACAACGAGGTTAACTGAGGACATTCTGTACAGAGATCAGGCCAAGGGATAGGTGACGTGTGTGAGAGCGACGAACAAGGAGCCTTGGGGCCAGAGTGAGGGCAGACGAGTTGAAGGAATATGGAGAGCGCTCACCGTAAACGATATTCCCGATGGTCTCCAAACGGGCACCGCCCACGGGCCATTTGTTGACGTCCATTCTCGCCGCTTTCCTGTGGATGAGATACAGAAAGAGATTACTTCCAAAGTCGAAAGAGGCGTCGATTCCGGTGGCGATGAGGGAGAGCGAGACAGAAGATATGGCAGCATAGACTAGGTGCCGATTGCTCAGGTGGCGAGGAGAAACGAAACGTCGAGGGAAGGCGCACGCTGAAGGACGCAAAGACTGAAGTTTGCGACAAGACTTGCCCAGACAGCAATTTTGATCTGAGACCAAGTTGAGACATGCATGCAAACAGGAAAGGCAAGGAAGCCTACTGAAAGGCGAGACGCGTCTTCAGTATCCTTGGCTTCTCTGGTGTGATCATCCATTGATTTCAAGAGTGAATGGATGAGCTGGGGAGGTCAGGGTAAGGGTCGTTGATAAAATGGAGTCGGTGGACTCGTACGTCGTTTTGTCTTCGATGATACGACTCGAGAGACCTGCCGTGCTTGTGACGGTGGCGCAACTGGGAGAGTTCCTCGTCCGTCTTGAGCCCAACACGGAGGGTGTAGGGGTCAGAGGGAGAGTCTGGTGCACATTGCTTCATCTCTATGTCGTCCCTGTTCGTGGAGGGCGACTGCACGACTCGTTTTGGCTCGGGCAGGGCATGTCGAGAGAAAGGACGCACCGATGACGGGCCGGGCGTTGAGTGGTACATGGCAGGCGCGTCTGTGTGAACTTGTTCTTGTTATGGACGACTCGCTCGCGCTGGTCGTCGTCGTGCTCGTCGTGCTCGTCGTGCTCGTGTGGGTGCGTTTCGCTGCGACCTGGCTGGGCTGACCGTGCCCCGCAGCGTCTGCAGCCTTGGCTGGTGCGTGCTGTCGTCGTGCATGGGGGAGGGGCTCAGACCGTCTCGGACCCGGCCACGGCTGGAGAGCTGGGAGATGGAACGCAGACGGGGCACGTTCTAGCTGCCATACGTCATCGATAGCGAGTGCCAGCCGCCCTCTCCCGACTATAAAAGCCTGCCCCCGCCGCCTCGTTCCCCCACCCCCCTTCCTTTCCTCCTCTCTCCCTCCCTCGTCCTCACACCCGCCATATCCATATCTTTAAAAGAACACACCAACCTACTCCCACTTGTGTCTTGTTCTGACCGAGTACATTTCTACCATGCGATTCACACCCGTTTCCGTGGCTCTCCTCGCACTCGCCCATGCCCTCGGTGCTCACGCTGCCCCCGCAGTCGACCGTACGGCCTCGCTCGCGGCTCGCCAGCTGCCCAGCGACATCATCGGCAGTCCGTAATTCGTATCACCTGGTAGCATCACCCGCTGATGCACCGCACAGACCTTGTGGATCAGATTTTGGGCGGGATTCTCAGCCAGGGGTTGATACAGCAGATCGTGAAGGAGCTGGAAGGTGCCACCTCTGAGCTGCATCCCAGAGCGCCCTCTTCATCCGACGCGACATCTTCCTCGGCGAACGTTGGGTCGACCGCCAGCACCGCCAGTAAACCGCCCAGCAACCCCCAAGGCACCCCCAAAGCGCCGCCGACACTCCCGCAACCGACATCGCTTCTTGCCCCGGTTGCCTCGGCCAAACCCAGCCGCGTCGGTTTGCCGAGCGCACTCCAACCAGTGCAGTCGGTCCTTTCCGGTCCAACAGGCAAATTGGCGTCTGCATGAGCAAGCCCACGAACAGCAAGTCTTAGCTTGAGCGCCTGATGGTAAGGGAGATTCCACGCCAGCATGAGCCCTTTGTCGATCGTAGATCTTGTCGCATTGAAGAAATGGAGTTGGTTGATTGCATCGCCCGAGTGAATGCCGCAAGTTTACAGGATGCCTTGGACGTCGAGCTCGTAGATGGTGATTCTACCAAAAAAGTCTGAACTCGTTTCAAAGACGAGCCTCATACACTGGATCCTCTCGTGTCCTTCGCCAGGCAACTCGAATATCTGCCGTCTGTTGACGTCCTCTGGATGGATGTGAGTCCACGTTGTCCACACTGGTTCTGCAGAGGACACTGCAGCATTTATCACGCATTGGACGCCGACGAATCCTCCTTGAAAGGTCAATGCAATTCTCCGTGGAAGCACAGCTTCTGGGAACACGAGCTGGATGAACTGCGGAAGACCCTGGTCGCCTGGTCAGTCGATCGTGGTCCCCACCGCATGCTGTATGTCGCACCTGCTGAGATGACCAGCATGTCTCTGGGTTGCCGTCCGTGAGGTGCTTCTTACCGACCGTCTTGTCGAGCACCGAGCTGACTCTAGTCACATCAATCGAGAGCCCTGCGCCCGCGAACAGAGACTGACCTGACTTTGGTGCCCGGCGTTATCAGCGACGTGTAGGCGCTCGACATGGCCGAGCTGTTCAACTGCTGTCGTCTGCTGTGCGTGGGAACCACACGAGTGTTATAACCCCAGCTATGGGCTCTGACTGGTCTATTATCTCCCAACAGCCATGCCCGCCAATCCGAGCGCTATCGTGCCCCAGTGGCTCATCCAGGCCCGTGATCCTACCTACCAGCTCACCGTGTTCGCCGAACTATACAAACGGGAGAAGGAACGCTCTGGCTACCGCAATGCACCTCCCACCCCCTCCAACTCCAACTCCAATTCTAACACGTCTGCTTTTCGCAAGCTTCTCCCCAGAAAATCCCCCTCGCCGCAGCCAGAGAAACCTGACCGCTCCAGGTATTATTCCGTCGCGATCGGTCGCGATCCCACAAACCGATGGGCTAATCGCTACTCCAACATCGAACCCTATGATCGCACGCGTGTCGTGTTGAGCACGTCCGACAAATCCGGCCTGGGCTGTGGGGAGGGAAAGGGGAGATATTTCAATGGGAGCTGGGTGAGGGAGTTGCACGGACAAAAGCTGTGGATCGCCACACAAGCCCCATTGCAGGACACCGCACATACCTTTCTCAGCGTCCTCAGTCGGCCTGTAGGATCATCGCCAGACAAGTCTCTTCCACAGGGCAGCCGCGTGCGCACCGTCGTGCAGCTGACGCTCAACTACCAAAACGGCCGTATCAAGGCTTATCCGTACTTTCCCGTCACTGTCGGGGAGTCGATGACCATCGTACCAGAGCCCGGGATTGACGCACGGCCGCTTGTCGTGACTCTGGAGGAGCAGACGTCGATCGAGGATGCAAATTGTATCCAGAGCAAGCTGTCGTTTGTCTCTCAAGGCGCAAATCCACTGGGACCCTTCACGTTCACTCACATGTTGTACACCGCATGGCCAGATCATGGGATCCCCCAAGAGGAAGACCAAGCCAGCTTGCTCAAGTTCCTGCAGTTGGTAGACAAGGTCAACAAGAGTCCACATTCCGGTGCGAAGGACGATCGCGACCCACCTATCATGGTCCACTGCTCTGCGGGGATCGGCAGAACGGGGACATTTATCGCCTTGTCGTCACTACTCCGCTACTACAACCTTCTTGACGCGACATTACCCACCCCCTTTGATCTTTCCGCTCCAGGCCCTGTCAGTTCGTCTCTCTTGGGCCCGTTGTCACGACCCGATCCAGTTGCCCAGGAGATAGATGCCTTGCGAGAGCAGCGACTTGAGATGGTGGAGAGAAGCGAGCAGATGGCGCTAATATACCAGATGCTGGAGCAAGCTTTTTTGGACAAGTAGCGTTGGGTTCGATGTGGAGCGTGTATACTGTAACTAGTACGATTGACTTGCGTTCTCGACTCGTCCGTATAGTGTGATGTTATACCATAGCTTTGTGCTTCTATGATACCCGTCTCCCGTTTCACTAGTTTTATATCGCCAACGACCGGTTTCATCCTACGGTCAGCTTCCTCACTCACCGCACCAGCGGACTTGTCATGTCTCGATGCTCAGTTCCCGTCGAGTCTTGTACAGCGCAGGGACACGCTACCGAGGGGTGTCGAGTAAAGTGGCGTCAAGAGGCGCCTTGATGAGCTAAGTTCGCGCTGGTAGAACTAGATGGGTGCCTTCAATAGGAGACTCCCTCTTCTTGCCCGCCAGCTGTCAGCAAAGACGTCCATTGCCATGCCACACTACCCGTCCACGGTTCACGCCATCACCATCGCCAAGAATGGCGGCCCCGAAGTCCTGGAGAAAACAGAGATCCCCTTCCCACAAGCCGAGCCTGGTCATATCCTCATCAAGGTAGCATCACTCGTCATTCAGACCGCCCACGACTGACCACGAGTCGAACAAGGTCGAGTACTTGGGTGTCAATTTCATCGACACTTACTTTAGGCAAGATCTCTCTTTCTGTTCAGCTCGATCTGGCTCACCGGCCACGCAGAGAGGGCCTCTATCCCACTCCCAAGTTCCCCTGTGTCCTTGGTAAAGAGGCAGCCGGTGTCATCTCTAGCTTGCCCTCCGACCCGGCCGTGCTCCAGGATCCCGATTATCAGCAACGTGGATACAAGGAGGGTGCTCGTGTCGCCGTGGTGCGTTCATGTCTTGTGCATTGCAATACGAATGTGACTGGAACGACACTCAGGATTCCCTGGGCGCGCATGCAGAATACATCTCTGTCCCGTGGAAGGCCGTGTATCCCGTTCCCGACTCTGTCTCTGCTCGCACTGCAGCTGCGGTCCTCATTCAAGGTCTCACTGCGACAAGCTTCATGGAGGAAGCATACGACGTCCAGAAGGGTGACATCATACTGATCCATACTGTTGCCGGTGGTTTGGGCCTTCTCTTTACCCAGATTGCTAAATCTCGCGGCGCTACTGTCATCGGGACCACCTCTACGGAGGAAAAGGTAGAGCTTGCCAAGAAGAACGGCACCGACTACGTTATCAACTACAAACAGGAAGACACTGTGAAGAGAGTCCTGGAGATCACAAACGGACAAGGTGTCCACGCCGTCTTTGATGGCGTTGGCAAAGACACGTGAGTCTCATACAGTAGTAGACCTCTCTCATCGTTGACCAGATCGGCAGTTTTGACTCGAACTTTGAGATGTTGAGAAGAAAGGGCACCCTCGTTTCGGTGGGAAATGCTTCCGGTCCTGTCCCGCCCTTTTCGCCGTTAAAGCTCGGTCAAAAGAATTTGAAGCTCTTGAGACCAGGGTACGTTCATGTATAGCTCTTGCTTGTTTTCCTCTTCACGATCCCTCTCAGGATGTCGAACTACACATATACTGCGAAAGAGGCATTGTATTACTCCAACAAGGTCTGGAGCCTCGTGGCGGGGGGGGTGTTGAAGCCAGTCATCCACAAGGACTATCCCTTCACAGCGGAAGGTGTGAGGGAGGCGCAGACCGACCTCGTACGCGGAAAGACGGTTGGTAAATTGGTGGTAGATTTAAAGGTGAGCCAGTAGTTTTGTGCGGTGTGCCAAGATCCAGCAGCCATTCCGGAATAGCCGCAACTTGTAATCTAGCGTTAGCTATACTTGTGTGTAGCATCTGTGCAAGCGTTCTAGACCAAAAGTGGTAAACCGAGTGTTGACGGTCGGTCTGTATAGACCCAAAGAAGGCAAGTGTTGTATTGGCGCTCGACAACCAACAAGAGTCCTTGTACTCACCTCTGACATGGTCGTTATGATTTCGCGACGACGTCTAAATTCCTGCACAAGACAAGGTCTGCCTCAGAGATCAACAAGCCCGTTCTTATATGTAAATGTCTCTTTGACGGACATTCACCTAGAGTGACTCCGTACTTTTTTCTTCTCTCGCGCTCAATGGCTTCCAGTTTGTGGCCCCGGCGGTTCGCTTTCCGGTCGTGTATCTCGCTGCGCGCAGGTCGCATAGGGCAGTCATGGGATGCGCGTATATCTCAACTGGAGAAGCTCCCATGCTTGAACACGCTTTCGGACGACATTCTCGTGGAAGTGTTCAGCTACCTGGATATCGAAGACATCCTTTCCTTACGACGAGTACGTTTCACACCCTCCTCCATGTGCGCGTTGTTCACGTGTGACAGGTCAGTAGACTCTACTACAACCTCACCCACCAGGGCATCATATGGAAGACTTTCCTCAAGCGAATCGGATCCAACGCTCCCCAACGACCACCGTCGCATCGCCATTTACCACAATACCTGACGTCTTTCGAGGCGGAAAGATTGGTCACGAGAGCGATTTCGCTGCAGAAGAATTGGCTGTCGCCTAATCCTTGTCCGCTTTCTCGCGACTCTTTCGCGGTTCATCGTCTCATCCAATCAATGGTCGTCCTCCCCGGAGGGAAGTACATGGTTGCTTCTGTGAGCAACATGGCCAAAACGCATTATTCTATAATCGTATTTGCCCTCGATCACCGCGTTGGTGGGGTCGTCCCGCTGGCAGAGACGCCAGTCAAGCGAAAAGCATATAATCTTAAAGCCAAATACATGAATATCGATGGAACACCCAGTATAGTCATTGCGTACGTCCGTCGCAAAATGTCTTCCCGCTATGACAGTTCTGGGTGAGTCGTTTGATCGTCCGAGAACGCCGTCAACCCTGACCAGGACCGTAGCGTGGACCCGTCAACATACAATCCCATCATGGAAAACCCGAGAAAACCTATAGATCCGCCTGTCCCTCTTCAATATGCCTGCACGTGCATACAGATCTCCCTCGACTCCCTCGACGCGTTGTCGGACCCTGCGCTTGTTCCCGGTTCGGCTGCCTTCTTTCATTTTGCTGCATCACAGCCCCCGCCATTCCGTCTTCTGTGTGTTTTGCGGAGCGCCACGGAACTCGGGGCAATCGATCTAGCCGTTATTGAGGGTATCCCTACCGTGGCAGTCGTGAAAAACCAAGAAACCGTTGTCTTCAAAGAGCTGACCGGAGTTGGTATGCTCTCCACGCTCTGCTGTGCCCGCGAAGAGCCCTATTCTTCGAACGTGAGTTATCGTACTCACACTATGACTGGCCGTACTCATCGGCTGTCCACTCAGCATCATAGCATATGCAACATGCGCATCTTGCCCCACCAGGGTCAAATTCTCATCCTCCGCGCAGTCAAACTCCCAACGGTCCCCAACGTTGGCCATCATCTGGGTCCGCCACCCAAGACCCAAGATCTTATCACGCTTGCCATGTTTGACATTCCTGATTTCGGTGACAACGAGATGCAAAGCACGTTCGCGCAACAGACGATGAGCTTCCGCGCAGACGACGTCGAGGGCATTCAAATCACAGATCCAAGCGACCACGAAAGCGTGCCGTGCGCCAACCCGGCCGATGGCGCCGAGCACCCGCCCATCACCATCTTTTATCGCAGCGAAGGCGGGACGCGGTTTCACGAGCTGATGATCAACCCTACTGCACGGCAGTTCTTGCCCAAGAGCATGCTGTCGACGCCACACTACTGGCTAGGGAACTTGGTCGCAGGCAATCATCACGTGGTCACGTGGGAGCAGGACAAGGAACGGGGCCTCTGTCGGGGCTTCGTGCTGCCTGGAAACCAGCGGTCCCTCGTCTACGTCACGCGGTCGGACGACATCGCGGAACGACTGTCTATCCGTGGCTTTTACAGCCATTTCTCCATAAGTGATGGCACGGCGGCCTACACCGCAGCCAGGCACGCGCTCTTCCAAAACGTCCTGCGTGGGACGGTGCGCAGCCGGGAGGGTGTCATGTGCAAGTTCAACCTGTCTCTCGACCTCCGGGCAGACCTGCGCTCGGGGGTCAAGGCGGTCGCATGGGACGAAGGCACCGGACGCGTCTTTTATGTCAAGCCAGACGACGCGCGCCTTCACGTGATCGACTTTGCCAAGGCACCCGTCCAAGGTACGTTCGTGCGCCATCCCTCCCCAGCGAGGCGGACCGAGCTGACGTGTGTTCTCAAGCACCCGACGGACAGCGTCGGCCACTTCCCCTCGCCGACGTACGCATGCTCGATTTGTGATCGTTTTCCCTCTTATTGCTGTGTACCCGACCCCACTCCTTGATTTCGTGCGCTCGTTGTCGTGTACCTTGCTTTCTGTTGCTTTGTCGTCGCCATCTCACACGCCCTCGATCCATCGATCCATCACAACCCATCGTTTTACGTCTTCCGGACGCTCGGACATGTACATCTTGTGCTTAAGCAGAACATACCTTACGAACAACATGAGCCAAGTACATTACTTTTTTTGTTTGGTTTTTTTTTTTTTTTTTGTGTGTGTTGGCGAGGTATGCATATAAAAGAATTGGGGGATATTGTTGCATGACGTGACGAGAGTGGTTCCATCCTGCGAAAAGAGGGGTAAAAAAAAAAAACGGGGGAATATATATATATATATGTGCAGAGCAAAAGAGAAAGGGGATGAGTGAAAAGCAGCCAGGGCGGGAGACCAACAGCGGAAACCAGAAGGAAGAGGGTGATGTCTATTTGACCGTCGAGTGGGTCCAGAGTCCCGATGAATGCACGCCCAGTTAAAAAGGTGGGGGCGGGCGACGGTCATCGTAAAGAGGACAGCAAAAAGGAATCGGCCATGAGCCCATCCGCAGACCGCGTCACTGCTTGTCCTTGTCTCGCCTCGCGAACCCAAGCATCGGTGAGCTCAGACTGAGCTTGCGCGCCGCTGGCTTTCTCGGGGGACCAGTCGCGCTCACAGGCACGGGTGGGACCGGACTCGTGGGCGGCGACAACACGAGGCCATACGAAGCATGCGCCGACCTTGGCCGTGGGACGACGGCGTCCTTGGAGCCCGATCTGCCCGTGGTGGGACCAGGCACGTGCAGACCATTGTGCGTCGGTGAACTGGGGAGCGGCGGACGGGGCTTTGTAGGGGGTCCAGCGGCGGTTGCAGGACGGCCGGGGGGGGATCTGGGAGACGGCGGATGGCTGGATTCCCTGGTCGAGGACACAGCAGGTCGCCGTTGTACGCGACCATGATCCAAACTCGACCTTGTAAGTGGTGAAGGTATCTCAGTTTTCGGCGTTTGCGGGGATGCAGGTATAACGGGTAAAGGTGGCAGGTGTGCGCGTCGATCGTGGTGTGGGGACGTAGGAATGGCATGGGAAGCCCCAGAAGCATAGGAACGCTTCGAGTCCATCTCGTGGGGTAGTGCATCGACGTTCCGAGGACGTGGAGGCAGCCTGCCGGGAGGAAGTGGAGGAACGCGAGGAGAAGCGAGACCGTGGTTTGGCGAATCGAGTGCATGGCGAGAATCTTTCGAACTACGTGACGACGAACCAGTGGACTGATTTCGCACAGGCGAGTCCAGAGCTGCGAGACCATTCTGGGGTGTTGGAGGTATATCTGCGTTCACCCCTGAACTCGGCCGAGACTTGCCGCCCTTGATCGATCGCCGGCGGAACCAACTCAACATACCTCTGTCGGAATCTCTCTCTTTGCCATTGACAGCCCCAGCAGCGTGACCATCCAAAGGCCTGGGATCATCCTTTGGAAAGATGTTTATTGGCGATAAGTTCGGCTTGGGGTTGGAGTGGAACTTTTCATCTAGAGTGGATCGTGACGGGCGGAGTAAAGGGTCATTGCGCGAGTGACTGGGCCCAACTGTAGCTGGACGGCTACCAGCAGCCTTGAAAAACTGTGACGGCGCCTTTCGCGGAGACTTGCCAGAGTGTTCGAGGGGTGGTTGTGTTGGTATTGGCGGTGTAGTCGGTCGTGGGAGAGCCTCAGGCACAGAAGGGGAGCCTGTCATAACATCATCGGAGAGACCAGGTGGGAGCGGCGGTATTGGTTGCGCTGTGGATACCGGAGAATCCGTCGGTTGCAATTGCTGTGACGGCTCCAATTGCACCACAGGCTGCACCATGGGTTCAGGGCTGGAT
>JBBPUK010000069.1:49818-61157 GCA_038094635.1 Tylopilus cervinicoccineus | reverse complement strand
AACATCATCGGAGAGACCAGGTGGGAGCGGCGGTATTGGTTGCGCTGTGGATACCGGAGAATCCGTCGGTTGCAATTGCTGTGACGGCTCCAATTGCACCACAGGCTGCACCATGGGTTCAGGGCTGGATGACCTGAGCCCCAGAGCTAAGAGGTCAATGTCGACAGCTTGGTAATATAGCACGTAGGCAGATCCTGAAGTCGAGTCCCCAAAGTATTTCGGGATGTCACACTCTTTGATCGGGTAGACGGTATCGTCATCGAAGGTGAGCCAGGTACCCATGGTTTTGATGATGCTGACATAGTGCCCATGATTCGGGCCGCTGTCCATGTCAGGGGAGATGTGTCAGAAGGGAAACGTCAAGGACAGCGGATCACTCACTTTCCAATATGTACCACTATGGCGAAAAGTTCATACAGCCTGTCTGGATCCGGGATATCGTCTACAGTGTTGAACAGGCGGAGCTCGAAGGGAAAGGCAACGCGGTATGTGAGTTTGATGTATTTTTGCACGTCTTCTTGGTATTTGAAACGCTTCAGATGAAGTGCAAGAACGTTTGGTAACCGCTTGATCTTCATTCTGTGCCAATTATGAGCAATACGGGGGCTGAGCGGTGCGCGCTGACACGGACCTTCTTTCGGCTTCCTGCAGGTCACAACAGGCATCACAAAAGAACTTTTCTTTTTGGCAAAGCATTTCGCTCGCACTGAACTGTCGGAGACAAGCGGTGACGCTGGAATTCTGTTCGATATCTATCGACAGATCGAGGAATGATTCATCGCGAGAGGACAACTAGGACGGGATATGGAGATGATACTAGATCCACATGTAGTGCAAGACTCACGTTCTCGCATGTCAGACATCGCGTCTCGCTTGTCAGTACGCCTTCGAAAATCCCATGTATAAACGTCGCGCCTGGCGACGGTGTACTTGAGGAGGATGCGCTCGCGGTCATGACTGGGGGATGGGAGGCAGTCGAAGAAGATTTCATCGAGCGTGGCACTGGCAACGATGTCAATACGATGGAGGGGTGGAGAGCGAGGGATGGTTGAGCGCACGGTCGTCACCCGAAGCCAGGCGGTGCTTCTTTTCTTCTTCGATGTCTTCGACTATCCGATTCAATAGATAATTAAGAAATTCGTGGGCATCTTGATGCATCGTATTTCTGAATGCTTCGTTTAGCTCTCTGAGCTTTTCTATGAATGCGCGGGGGGCGATGGTGCCCTTGTCTGCAGGGTTTTGGGATATGTGGATGTACAGCGCGCGGAGGGCAGAGAAGAGGGTGCGTGGGGCGGACGGGGCGGACGGGGTTGGAGGATGCGAGACGGCATTCGGTGGAGGGTGATCCTGGGACCTGCGTTCCGGTTTACGGCGGACGGGGGAGGCCGGGGACGCGGGTGCGAAATGGGAGGACGAGGGAGAGTGGTAGGGATCTGTGTGTTGGATGACGAGATCCCGGAAGGGGGTGCAGAAGTAGAGGGCCTGGAGCACGGAGTTGGCATAGCTGGCAAGGGTGCTGTCAGTGGGGGTGAGGGTGCAGAGAGACGGCGACGGACCAGGTGTTGCCAAACTGCGCGGGGGCTGATGAGACGGCACGCGGACGAGGAGGGGGGCACGTACGTTCTCTAGGCCAAACCGCTTCCCGTCTGCGGTGCACGGAGTGGAGGCTGGCTTGTGGAGAGGCGTCTCTGGTGTCGCGGACGCAGGCTGGGAGAAGGATATCCACTTTCCGATGGCCATGGCAGGGAGGAAGGAGAGGAGCAGGCAGTGGACATGTCCCTGCCCAGATCTGCTCGACGAGGTGTAGTCGCTCAACCAGTTTCGGCGCTTCCTGACACGGTGCGATAGCTCAGCCCCGCTCGCAAATGAAACTGACATTCCCCGTCACTACGACACTCGTCCAGCTCCCCAGCAGCTCATACGAACCCCATCTTGCGCACATGCACCCAGTCCCCCACCCTCACCACACCCTCTCCCATGAATATCCCGTTGCACCCAACACACGGCGCACTCGTACGCGCCGGGTCCAGCCCTTTCCGGAACTTCATAATCACCTTGTACGGAACCGCGTTATCGCGGACGCCGGTAGCTGGGTCGATATTCGGCAGCTGTGAGAGCACAAGGTCAGCAATACAGCCTCGCATTCACACATGACATAAGTCCGCACCAGACACCGTGCACATTTGGACACCAGCTGGATGACTCCCGTCGTATCGTCGACGGGTTCCTTGTCAGCAGAGATGCAGAGCTCGGTCACCACGTCTTCGATAAAGGGCTCACCCGCCCCTTTGAAAACTATGTTGGGTCGGAACCTGCAAACACGACGTCGCGACACGAGTCCTGGTGGCGTCGTTTCCACGTACCGTTCGATCTTGAGCTCCTCCTCGGTCCATTTATCCCCGATGCCCTGCACGCCAACCATGTCTCTAATCCGCTCCTGGACAGCCCCCACGCTCTCCTCCGACAGCAGGAGGAGTGGGTATCCATCCTGGAAATATGCGGGTGCATCCAGATCTGGAAACCTCAGAGTGGGCGGACAATTCCGCACACGTGGGCCCTTTGCCACCAAATGAACGGGGAACCCGATATACTCTGATAAAATCGTCGACGGTGATCGGCCAGAGCGAGTTTCACAAATGTATCCTTGAACGTCCTTTTGATCCCAGAGTTCGACATCGACGCTGGATCATCAACACGCTGAGCGGAACTGCGGAATGAGTGAGGGGCTTGCCAAGATGCCTCACCTGTTCCACGTCTGGAACGTGTCTTGGCTCGGATTGAGAGGCAGTGAAAACGTTTCGCACCCGGAATCCTCTGGAAATATGACTTCCAGAAGGCCTCCCTCAGGAACTGCAGGGTCTGCGAGGACGCGGGGGTGAATCAACACGATCTGCGCCACAGCGAGGCTGCAGTCAACCAGACAGGGACCACTGAGACCACACTACACACACCTTGCCCACTTGCCGGGCTGTCACGACGACACGGTCGTCTTCCCTGATGATGCACCACTTTCGGTCATGCTGATCGTCGTGGGGGTGGGTGAGCATGCGTGGGGGCAGGCTGCTGTGGAGACGCACCTGGAGGCCCTCCAACGTGTACTTTGCCTCCTGAACCGACGTGCCTTTGCAGCTCTGAGGGCGGTGTCAATCCAGCGGACGAATAGAGACTGTGGGATGGATACCTTGATGGGATGGATGAGGATCTTGGTCACCCGGAGGTTCGAGGTGTCGAATTTCGAGTAATCAGACATGGACGAATCTGCTGCAGCATCCCTGGTCTGCGGTGGTTCTTGTAGTCCTGAGAAGATCAGATATCAGATGGATCGATGGGACACGGCGCAAAGAGCAGGGTGTGGTCCAGTGCCAAACACGGCGGCGTAGGGAACTCACTGCCAAACAGCGTCCTTGTGTTGGAAAACACGACGAGTGCTAGTGCGACGACCAAGAGAACGGTCAGGACGCCCTGCTCCAGAGATGCTTGCATGCCGGCCAGCTCTATGGACTGCGGGCTGCTGTGACCAGGAAGCAGAGCGTGTATATATTATTTGCCGACATCGTGCGACAAGACAACCGTACACCATGCGACCATACCTATCCTACACCGGCCCACCTCTACGCCGTTCTGACGATGAGATGAACACCACTGTCGGTGCTCACGATGTCGCTGACCTCCTCTACTTGGAGCGCAAACGCAGCTTCCTCAAACGGCTTTTGCATCTGGCCGCGACTGAACAAGCCAAGATCGCCGCTCGTTTCGTGCGAGGAACAGTCCGAATGCACCTTGGCAAGCTCGCCGAGCGTGGCCGACTTGTTCGATGCGGCGTCGATCTCTTCTTGATGCTTTCGCAGGATTGCGATCGCCTCCTCCTTGGTCCGAGTAATCGTCGTCTGTGCGGGGACGCGTTCGACAAGCTATGAGGCGGGGAACACGGCGGGACATGTTGGCACGTACTTCTTTCCAGCTCGATGGACGCCGACTCTCCCTGTGTTTGATCAGCAGATGGCTCGCCCTGATCTGCGGTGACTGCTGTTTCAGATAGTGTGCACCGGGAAGCTTCTGTATCTCGTCGTCGGTCCAGGGCACAGGCGCCTCCCAGGTCGACGTGCTGGTGTCCTTGTTGAAGTAGTAGGGGACCTTGTGGGTCGACGACATGCGGATTTCCCAGCCGGTCGATGACTGTTGGATGGTGCTTGAGTGTCTGGTACTCCCCGCAGTGTCTAGATCAGACCACGAACCATCGTGTAGAGTGCAGATCAGCGTACGGTCTGAGATGGCGTCTCGCTCCCAAACTATCACCTTTCTTTATATGTAAACACACACACATTACTTTGAATGCCGGTCAATCCAATTAAAGTCCTGACTAGCTACATCACCGCGCCGTCGCATATCCCTGCGGGTTTTTGGTCTGCCAGTTCCACAGATCCCTGCACATCACCTCCAGCGTCTGAGGTGCCTTGAACCCAAGCTCCTTCTCTGCGAGCGTCGGGTCTGCAGTCAGATCGGGAACGTCTCCACGTCTGCGTCGGTCGTATTAGCGGTATGATCAAGGCACAGTGTCACCCATGTCCCTACGCACCGCCTCCCAATGATCTCATACCTGTAGTCGAACCCGGTAGCCCTTCTCATCGCCGCGATAATCTGGAGCACGCTCATCCCCCGGCCCTTGCCAAGATTGTAGGCCTTGTAGCGTGCTTCGTCAGGGCAGTTGTCAAAGACGGTGGAATCGGGTGCGAGCGCGTCGAGGGCGAGCAAGTGCCCAGACGCCAGATCGAGCACGTGGAGGTAGTCCCGCACGCATGTACCATCTCTGCAGCGGTCAGCGGTCGTCAAAGGCCTCTTCGCGTCCATACACTTACGCGGTGGGATAGTCGTTTCCAAACACCTTGAGCGTCGTAGGATCCACTCGACCAATCGCCATCTGGGCTAATAGAGGCAGGAGATTCCCAGGTCGACCACGAGGGTCCTCTCCGATCAGGCCAGAGGGATGTGCACCAGCAGGACTATACCAATCTCAGCGACGAATCGACTCGGGGAGACATGTCCTCACTTGAAATAACGAAGGGATATAGCACGCCAACGCTCGGTCTCGGCTGCACCAACGAGTCAGCGGGACTGGTAATAAAGTAGATCATGACCCACCATGGCACAGATCATCGATAATCGTTTCCGACACCACCTTGGTCTTACCGTAAGGACTGTCGGCCTTCAAGCGTGTCGTTTCAGGTATCGGAATGATCGGAGGTGTCCCATACACGGTCGCCGACGAGGAATAGACAATCCGAGTGCAATCATATGCCGACATGATCTGCAAGAGCGAGATCGTCGCAGCGACGTTGTTGGCATAGTAAGTCAGCGGTATCTCGACCGATTCACCGACCGCCTTGTAGGCCTGTCAAAGAGTCAAAACCGTCAGGTGCGCGTGAGCAGCAGCGGAACACGCACTGCGATGTGGATGACGCCCCAGATGCCGCCTTTGCCATATTTCTCGAAAACGGCCTTGACTTGGTCGGGTTTCGTCAGGTCGCACTGGACGGCGTCGATCTCTGCACTGTCCCTGTCCGCGTCCGTCGCGTCTGGGGGTAGTGCGTCTCGTGCGAGTTGCGCGACACGCGTGAGTGCAGCATGGTGCGAATTGTGGTGGTTGTCAATCGAGATCACCTTGTATCGTCTTGTCTGTTGCAATGCAAAGACGACGTGAGAGCCTAACGTTGGGTGAGCAACGCTTGGAGGAACCGAGAAAGCCTGCTCTTTGGAAAAAAAAAAAAAACCCCCACCGATATAACCTGCTCCACCGGTGACCAGTACACGCTGCAGAAATCGTGAGCCGATGTTCACCTTCCAAAGGCCGACGCACTCGTAGACCATGCGCGGTGGACATGATTGCTTGGATTGGATTGGAGCACAACCGTGTCTGTCCACTCAACTGGAGAGAGGTGAGATCGCCTTACTCGGGTTGTCACCGTCGAAAACACGCGACCAACATGCGGGCGATAACATCATGATTGATTCATCTAGTATGTGGACACGATACACCAAGTCACCGTTCCTCCATCCCCACATCCCCTTCGCCATCTGGTGGGCCGCCCGTATTACTCGTGTTGTCCTCTTTCTTGTCCTCGGCTGCCATCGTGTTGACGTCCATCCTTTGCGCCTTCTCCTTCTCCCTCTCTCGCTCGCGTTCCCGCTCCTTCTCTGCCTCGATCTCCTGCGCGAGCAAGAGTACGTCACCCGTGCCGATCTTGCCGAAATACTGCAGGTACTGATCTCGTGCAGTTCGCAGAGCCAGCCACGACCACCGTTGTTTGTTCTACGTAAACTTGTTAGCTATGCGACGGGAACGCAGAGACAGTCAATTCTTACGTCTTCGAGTTTGAGTATTTGTTCGTCGGGTGGAGTGGGAATTGGTGCGGATAGCGGTGCTGGTGTCGTTGGTGCAGGCGCTGACGGTGTTGGAGCTGGGGCTCCGACAGCCGAGGCAGTTGAAGGGGCCTCAGTCCCAGGTAGTCTTGCTGGCACAGCTGTTCCTGGCTTAGGAGGCAGTGAAGGATGTATCGAGGATTCAGCAACAGGCTGAGCAGATGTAGCAGAGGAAGGTTCTGCTTTGGCAGGTTCTATGACCATATCCTGCGAGGAGGTTGGCGTTTCCGCCGCCGGTGTAGCTTGCGCGGCGGCTTTCGCCCGACTTTGAGCTATCCGCTCTGCATTCTTTGCCAACGTTTTCTTCCGCATCTCGATTCGAGCATCTTCTTGTTTGATCTTTTTCACAAAATCTTTGACGTCACCCGATCTAGTACAACGTCGTTAGTAATGTAACACCTGAACGAAAAACGACAGCAACTCAACTGGAAGGGGTTTTGGATATCGGAAAGGTCTCTATACCCCATGTCCCAAATCTCTGTCAATGGTTGAGACCCAAGACTCCATTGCCATTCCTCTGGCTCTTCCCTTCTTTTCGCACGCAACACCTTTGTCGCTTCCTCGAGCCCGACTTTCTTCCCGTCTACCTCTGCACTCCATGGCTCACGGTCAAATGGCGCACACAGGTCGTTCTTCCATTTCACCCAGTTTTTCTCCCGCTCAAGGATGGTGCTGACTGTATCCGCAAAGGCTGGCCCATTCGGTGCAGTGGAACGCAACTCCGCAGTCGCTTTGACGATGTTATCTTGGACCCACTGCGCGTCCGTGGGCTCGAGGGTAAACTCCATTTGAAGCGAACGATTGCGCGGGGTTGCCCATGTTGCTTTGGCCGATTTTGTAAACGACAACAAGTGGTTGAGGAGAATGAGGAGTTGAAAGAGAACTTGACGTCGGAAATGTGTATCCGCGATCTAGACACATCAGTATATAAGTTGAGGACCAGGCATGTCAACAGGAACGAATCAACAGACTTCGAGACTCAACAACTCTGGGCTTGTGAGGAATTTGGCAAAGAAATAGTCACTAGTGTTGGTCCCTTCACCGGGCTCAACCTCACGCTTGCGTTTCAGGGGTCCAGGTTGAACTACCGAAGCCCTGTTCCCCATCAAGGCGCGTTCTTTCGTCGTCGCTTCTTTGATGACAGGTAGTACTTTCTCGACAGCCTGCTTGAAGTTGTCAAAGGTGCCCGGGGTAGCAAAGATGGGAGGCCGCGAGAATGGGAGTTGGAGGGACCAGAAGGTTTTGTAAAAGTCTTGCGAGACGGGCATTAAGCCGTTGAAAGACGACCAAATGTAAAATAGATCGTACCATCCTTGTCAAGCCTCGACTGCTTTTTTGCTTCGTCAGTCCTCTGCTCCTCATCAACGTCCATTTTGTCACCCTGAAGTGGAGGCTTCGTTGTCTCGTCCTTCATATCCGCGTCGTCACGACCGACTTCCACAGTTCCCTCCCACGCGGGACCATACTCTCCTCGCAGGTTAACACCACTCCTCTCGCCCAGAGGGAAAACACCGCTCAAAAAGGTCAATATACGGCCACAAAACATCGTCGTGGAGCCCGTTTTGGACAGACGCCGAAGAAGATCGTTCAGCGTCCGAAGCAGTATCAGCGCTTTGCCCTTTTGCGGGACCATGCCCTGTGTGAGCCGCGAGGCCTGCATCTCGATCCAGGAAAAGATGTGTGAGCACGACACGATCGTCTGTGTCTCCAGCAAGTCTTGAAGCACCGTAAACGGAAACGCGGATTCGCAGGCATCTACGCAGCATATGCATATGTGTGTGTGTGTGTCAGAACTCGATGTGTCCACCCAAAACCGTGCCAAGTGTGCGCGAACCTTGCTCGGTGAACGTAAGGACGAGGTCGAGGCGGTCTTGCAGGCCATTGTAATAGTCTGTGCTCTTTGCTTTCAATGCGTCGCCCTCTGTCTCCTAGAAAGAAGCGTCCGGTCGACTACACTCCCACCAAGAACACGAGGACGAGACGCACCGCCAACGCAAAGACCTCTTTCCTCAGGGCGAGCTCCCACCGACTCCGTACGTTCTCCTGCGACGAAGCATGCTGGAACTTGAGCACCTCCTCCGCGACCCCGTCGTCGAGTATTTTCTGGTCAAACGGACGCGCGGGGAACGACGTGAGTAGTCGCTGCACGCATTCCGCCTGCGAGGTCATCGACATTTTGGAACAACCATGCCGAGATGCCGCGCCGCGAGTTCTGCCGGATTCATACTCCGCGCATTATCGCACCTTGATCATGTCCTTGGACGACCTCCACAGCTGTCTCGGCGCACCAAACGGTCGACCTGCCACAGAGATCGAGCTCGACGCCAGCTCGTTGGGTTCTGTTGTGGCGGACAGCGAGGACATCCACGCAGACGACGACTCAGAGTTGCTGGCACGCTTGGAAAGTGCTGATACCGTGGCTGGTGGGATGGAGACCAGACTGGACGAGATCCTGGACACGTTAGACGAGCTCCTAACAAGCCTTGAGCCAAAGGACAACGACGGACCACAGGAAGCTGGAATACCACGCCCCGATTCACAAATCGACAGCCCGCCTCCAGAGCAATCATGAAGTTCGTCGTTCAGTTGTTCGATATCGATCTACTTTGACAGCTTTGGATACAGTCATTAGATAGAGCATGCGCCTACCCACAGACTAAAGTTTACAACTCGTGCAACTATGTGTATGTAGCGGGGGGATTACATCCATCAAGGACATCCGATGTAAATCATGACTTCGACTCTGCCGAGAGCGTAGCAATCCGTTTTACAGTATGTACAACATCTGAGCCCTTACGAGCGAACACAAGCTAGGCCCATCGCTGATTAGACGATTTAATTACAAACGCGGCGAATGGAACGCACCAGATACGGGTTCGCATTAGATCCAGTGGTATCCGCAAGTACCTCGCCTTTCGGAACCTCTGTGACACTCGAATCATTGTACTTGAACCACTCGTCTGGTTTGTCTGGTAGATGCCGAGAGTAGAAAAAGTAGTGCCCGAAGAATGGCGACGAGCCTCGATGCGTGAAGACCGACGTGAGTTCATAAGCGAACGTCGTGTCGTCTTTCCATATGTTCTCCAATTCCTCCTTGAGTCTCATAATCTCATTGCGAAGCTCATCGACTTCTGTATTGATGAACTCCTGCTCGCTATTCAACTGAACCGCTAATTCGTCGTCGAGCTGGGATAGCACGACATGTTCTTGCTTGGTGAGGAAACCAAGCGTACTGCCAAGACAAGCACCAAACGGTGCATACTGTACAGGTGCAATGAATTCTGTGCGGTTCCTTAAGAACCCACGCATACCTTGTGCTCAGTGAGCAAGCGCAGACGCTCCCTCCGAGCGGTCAGCGCCGTCTGTATGCGTTTAGACTTTGCTTTCTTGTGGGGGTCTGCCGAGTCCAGGAAACGATCCATGTAAATCGTCTCATCAAACTTGACGTATACTTGAGACTTGTACGGTTGCAGGGTTTCTCGGTTGAATTGCACTCGCTACAACAAGTGAAAAATTTGCACATCGCATTGAACAGCTCATGCACACCTGCAGCTGAATCTGCATCAAAGGAGGAAGCTCAACGAGCGAAACTTCCATTCTCGCCTTCCCGCCCTCGTAATCGACCAGATCGTCAAAGTACCGACTTAGACCATCGTAGATGTCGATTCCACTGTCGGTGACATTCACAGGCAGATGAGAAAAGAGATCTTGTTTCTCTGTGACCGGTGCCTGTGACTTTCGCTGATCTGGGGTCAGACGTTGTCTCAGCTTGCCATAAAACAGTCTAACAAGCACCATCAGCGAAACATCTACACGATGAGCCAAATTGACCTTTTCACGAGACTACCCTTCTCCTGTGTATCGCTCAAACCGCTGAAATTCAGTAAGGCAATCTCAATCTGGAACATGCAATTGTCCATGCACTCGGACACGTCGTGCTGCTTGCCTGGAAAAGATGCTACCCAGTCGCTCAGCAATGCAATAAGGGCTTACCGAAGAGCATTACAGAGCCGGATGTGGTTTGGGTTTTCCTCTCAGACAAGGACTGCTTTTTAGGTACGTCTTCGTCACCTTGTTGCACAGAGCTCTTCGCACTTGTCTCTTTTGAGGACTTGGACTTGGATGACGAGCTTGAGCTACTCGTTGGACCAAGACGGGGCGATTTCGATCTACGAGGCGATGACGGATGTGAGACCATCACGTACCCGTTTTTTTCCGAGTCAGATGCAGGCGACTTGGGCGGTGCACCCTCATCGACGTCCATCGCATTGTCGTCCCGAGCGCGTTTGCCAAGTACAGTGTCGGCCGAGTCCGCGTTGGCGAGCCTTCCCAGTGATTGCGAATCCTCCACGAGAGTAGCATCAGTATCGTTGGAAGAGTCAGTGCCTCTACTTTCCGCCTCTTCGTCTTCTTCATCCCGTGATGTTACAAGAGCGAGGTTGGCGAGATCCATCGTAGGTGTGACGGAGACTTCCTCGGCATGCTCGAGCTTCCAGAACAGGTTGGCCAGTTGACTGACGACTAACGCATCGTCAAGATGACCCTGCTCTTCCAATCCAAGATCAAACTCACATTTCTTCGACCGGAAAATCTCTCGTCTTGTGACCAACCTCCCGCCAACACGGTGTCTCTTGAGATCATCATCTGAGTATTTCTCGTCCTCTAGATCCCTGACGCTCATCTTCGCCAGTGGTGCAACAGCATCGCGAAGCTCCCTGATGGTGTAGAAGTACTGCAAGAGGGAATTCAGGTAACACGTGTTGCCCAGTTGGTTGAGGCCCCTTGGAAAGTCAAGTCGCGTCGTTGGTACTATCTCACCCGCTTATCGTGACGTGAGACGTCAATCCCATATGCGCTCCGCTGAACACTTACGGTCTTGACCTGTTTCCAGGAATGTCCGTAGTCGAGAGCTGTCTCTGGCC
>JBBPUK010000069.1:11782-28016 GCA_038094635.1 Tylopilus cervinicoccineus | reverse complement strand
TGGAATCGGCACGCCACCAGATCCCCAGGAGTGCGTATCACCCATGTGTCACCTGGACTGACCTGATAGATCTGGAGCAGGTCCACGTCCTACTACAAGAAGGCAGCTGAACTCGGTGACAAACGTGCACAACAGCGACTAAAAGGTAATCCCGTCCCAGGGCGCACGGAGTCCGTGGTTCTGCGTGTGGACGGCTCGGACGGAAAGAATGCCGCATCGAAGGAGTGTATCATCATGTGAAGTCGACAAGATTACGCTACACGTTGAAGAGGGCAACGCTTCATTTCCGTCCGTCGTTGATGGATGCGATTCCCGCACGCAGCCAGGATTCTTGTTTCGATTCATCTACCCACGGACAGGGACACTAGAAGCGATTGCCTCTTGATTCTACTATTTTCTGCGCTACACCTACTCGCACGCATTCACTTTGACCGTACGCACCTATTTATGACTTGGACGATTCCCATCCTTTGCTTTGTCTTTATTCTCCACACATGCACCACCTGAATCGTCTCGACACATTATCTGCCTACGCCCGCCAGCGATCTAGTCTGCGCATAGATGTATCACACAGATAGAGTACTTTATATCGATTATCTCGGCTTGCAGTGTGCTGGGTTGCCTGGCAATGGGCGGGGGAAGCTTCGGTATTATCTAGAATTCACTGGTATTATCTGCAGGGAGCGACGTTTCTTTACATGTCCGTCAACGGGATCTTCTCCATCCCCTTTAGTGCCCAAAGCCCCGGACACCATGTTCAGTTCTTGAGACTGTCGAGAGAGGGATGAGGGTGATGCCGGATACGAGAAAGGTGTCACATACCTCGCGATGCACTCGATCTCAACGAGCACGTCCTTGGGGAGACGCGAGACCTCGACGGCAGAACGCGCAGGCTTGTGGTCGCCAAAGAAGTTGGCATAAATGTCGTTGACGGTGTCAAAGTCGTTCATGCTCTGCAGGAATACCTGTGAGCGCTGTCAGCATGGTTAGGCGCCGTCTGTCGGCCACGCACGGTGGTTTTGACGACGCGGCCGAGATCGGTGCCGCTCGCCTCGACGACGGCCTTGAGGTTGGCGAGTGCCTGCTTGGTCTGGGGTACGATGCCGCCGTCGGTGACCTGTGCGGTGGAGGGGACGAACGGGATGCAGCCGGACACGAAGACGAAGTCGCCGGCCTTGATAGCCTGCGAGTAGGGGCCGATTGCGGCTGGGCGGGGTCAGCGACGGACACTGTCGACGTGCGAGACATACCCGTAATCGAGACGGGCTTGAGCGAGGGATGTGTGGTGACGGTCGACATTGTTCTGGCGAGTCTTCGCGCGAGAGCCATCGTTTGAGCCATGCCCGACCTGGCCCGCCTCGTCAGACGTCTCCTCTCTGCGTCCATGTCCCGTTCCACACCGCCAGCATCATACAGCGGACGCGCTCCGAAACGCCAGAAGATCGCGCACCTCACCTCCGACTCGTTCAAAAATGGTGTCTTTCTCGCCCCAATGGTCCGCTCTGGTGCTCGTACGACAGCCAGTCCCTTCGCGGTGCCCACTCACACGTTCACCACAGTGCCGACCCGTCTGACTGCTCTCAAACACGGCGCGACCCTCGTCTGGGGCCCAGAGATCGTAGACAAGGCCATTCTCCACACGGAGCGCGTCGTCGACCGTAGGTACTCTCCCTCGACCGTTCCCTCCACTCATGCCTGTCCAGCACACACTGGCGTCGTCTCCTACCACGGCAAGACACGCGCCATCTTCACCACTCATCCGATCGAAAAACCCTATCTCATCTACCAAATCGGCTCCGCCTCCCCCGAACTCGCCGTCCAAGCAGCCAAGACCGTGGTACAAGACGTCTCCGGCGTCGATCTCAACTGCGGTTGTCCAAAACCGTTTAGCACGCACTCCGGCATGGGTGCGGCGTTGCTCACCAACCCTGACCTTTTGTGTGCCATCCTGACCGCGTTGCGGAGAGAACTTCCCCCCGAGATCACCGTGTCTGCAAAGATTCGTCTGCTGCCGACCCAGGAGGAAACGAAAAAGCTCGTCGAGAGGATCATAAAGACTGGCGTGAGTGCGTTGACAGTACATTGCCGCACGAGGAACATGCGACCGCGCGAGGCAGCTTTGGTGAGCAGACTCCGGGAAATCGTCGAGTTCGTACAAGCGCTCGGCGCAGACATTGCGGTCGTAGAGAACGGGGACTGTGAGGGATGGGAGGATGCCAGGCGGGTGAAAAAGCTGACCGGTGAATTCAACGCTTGTATCTGTCCTTGTCTGACTGTTTTTCCAGGCGCATCCTCCGTGATGATTGCTACTGCAGCCGAATCGAATCCTACGTGCTTTTCCGCAACGCCTCTCATGGATGTAGAGACCACGCTGATACCATCATATTTGCGACTAGTAAGCCAACCGCCCAACGTGCATATCCTCCTACATCTCACGCGTTTGCAGTCAAGATATCTCGATAACCACTGGGCCCTCACCAAATTTTGCGTGAGCCAATTCAAAGCCCCTCGCACACAACGCTCCAAAACCGAAGCACACCAATTCAAAACCCAGATCGTCAGCGCAAAAGAATACGACGATCTTACAGATATCGTCGGAGAATGGACCGGAGAGAAAGACTTTGCGGACGTTGTCTCTGCCATCCAATCACGTCGACCGAGACCGCTTACGGTTGATGGTTTGCTGACGGATCGAGGCACTGCCGAGCCAGGGGCATCTACGAGAAACGAGGCACAGGACAGCAATGAGGACGATGTTTCGGAGGAGAACCAACTGATCTCGACGCCGTCTGACCGTCCGAATCCAGAACCGCCCACGCTGTGTGCACCGTTGGGACCGAGCACTCTGTCGCGGATGCCGCTTCCAGCAGTCATCACTGGGAGCGATGCGATAACGCCATCGCCCACGCCCAAGTCTGTTTCACCTTTCACCTTGTCGTATCGATCGTAATATATCAACGTGGACGGAGCAACCTGGTTTCATGTAGCATAGATTCAATACATCACTGTACACCGCTTTTGCACAGGACGATTTAGGCGAATCAAATTTATTTTCCGTACTCTTGGGCAGTCTAGACGTGGGACGGACAGGCCTGTGACTCCGAGGTGAACTGAAACGCAGTCGAACAAGCGAACGGCAATCAACCGATCCTGTCCCGCGCGCACGTCAATATGCCAGCGAAAGCAGTCCATCATACGTACCACCAGAGTCGTCCATGTGTGACAACCGGCCCGTTTCTACTTTATGCCATATGGTTTGCATTGTCGTGCACCTTCTTTTCGCGCTCAGTGGGGTGCGCGTGTCTTTGGCCTGGCCGCCATGTGGACGATCGCCAGGGTCGGACGCCAGCGCGATACATCTCGTCGACCTATAGGACGCCATCTAGTTCAATTAGATGACACCCCATCAATGCGACAGACCTCTTCCAAACTCAATCCCTTTGTCTCTGGGATCGCAAAGTAAACGTGGACGTAGCCAAAGACGAGCATGCCAAAGAATATCAGCAAAATCAAGGGTCCAATTCTGTCGACAATAGGTCACGTTCACCACCTTGAAAAGGGGAACCGTGCAAATGGAAAAGATACACACCTGGCTGCGATGCGAGGGGCAAAGAACGACAACAAAAAGTTCCATATCCAATCTAACAGCAAGGAGGCAAAGGGCGAAATTATCAACGACGCAAGGCCGTAGAATGAGAGGAAGCGACGCACTCGTAGCGCTCCCCAGTGCGATACACTTGGCCCGCACGCGCAGCGGGAAGCTCTCCCCGAGGTACACCCACGGCGTCGGGCCCCAGAACATCGAGAATCCAAACACGTGCAGGACCGCAAAGGCGATGAGGGTATCCCCGCCGCTCTTGTTTCGCTGCGTGAGGTCTCCGGTGGGCGTACCTGAGGGCGCGAGGGTAAAGTGGCCGACGAGCCCGGCGATGATGGCGCACGCAGCCTCCCAGATGGCGCCCGTCAAGAGGGACTGTGGGGATGTTAGCGGGGGTAGGATGCGTGCGTGAACACGCGTAGACACGTACGCGACGACGTCCCCAGGTCTCGATAAGGATGAGAGCGGGGATGGTTCCGGCGACCGAGACGGCTCCAAGGACAGCCTGTATCACATATGGGGAGAGCCTGTAACGCGTCAAGAACCGCGTAGAAGCCCACGACAAAGACCTACTGGGTGCCTGCACTCTGGAAGAACGTGTCTCCATAGTAATCTTACCGTACCCGGTCAGAAACGACCACTTTCAGGTCGGTGCAGATCAAACACTCACAATAAAAGTTTTGTCCGTTGAGCTGCTGGATGAACTGTAGCATCATCCCATTTCCGGTCCGCTTCCACAGGGCATTGCGCGTCGAGAAACACTCTGCCCATGTTGCCTTGCCGCCTTCGTTCTCGGCCTGGATTGCCTCTGCGAGCTCAGCGACGTGAGTTTCCACCACCTCGGAGTCGATCGGTACAGAATTCAGCTCCGCAATCACAGTGCGCGCTTGCTCGGTCCGGTGCGTGCCTAACAAATGTCGCCTGTTCATAGATCATCGAATACGAAACATGAGCCACCGGACTATCAAATGAAGGGAGTGAAGGAAAACTACCCACGGGGATTCTGGTAAAAAAAGGATACCCGAGAGCAGAATGAGCCCCCACAGCGTCTGCAAACCGACTGGGATACGCCAAGACGCTGAGTTGGCGATAATATGGGTCCCGAGATCGATTATGTAACTCAGGAAGATACCAACGATGATTTGAAGCTGGTACAGCACGAGAATCATGCCACGAATAGACTTCGGTGCCGTCTCGCCGTTGTAAAGAGGCACGATAGCTATTTTAAATGAGCATCGAGCGTGAGATAATGGGTTTAAGGAGGGGGGACAGACCTGACAATGCACCGACACCAAGGCCGGCGATGAATCGCCCGATCGTAATTTGGACGAGAGAATATGTGGTTGCTGTTTGGATCGCAACGCCAATAGTAAATATAGCAGACCAAATGAGGATGGAGCCCCGTCGTCCCATGCTATCTGTCGTGAATGCTTGTGCAAGAGATCCTCTAGGGTAAATTCGCCGTCAAACTAGAAATAGCTACTTCTCCTGAGGTAGATTCTTACACGAAAGTCCTGTAGGGAAGGGAAACTTAGGGGACAGGCAGTTCTACACATGCAAATAAAAGCTCACCCAGCAGAAAGGAGCGATGTTATAATACTCTGGCGTGAACTAGACAAGTAGTATGTTCCGTTCGAGCTCACTTGACCGAAGCGACGTATGAAGTCAGGCATGATCAAGATTCCCTTGAAGGGTGAACTCAGATCGACCGCAGTCAAAAGGCGGACGTACTGAGATCACACCAATGTCGTAACCAAAGAGGAAACCTTTTTAGAGAGCTCAATCTAGCCAGATAAATGTATCGCATCATGATCGTTGCAGCAGAGTAGATATAACTCACAGAAACCAGACGATGAGCAAAAAAATAATCACCTCCTGAAATTAGGGTGGGGGTATAGATACATTATGAGGCCCATGAACGTGTATTCCTGGAACGTACCAAACGCAATGAAAATAGCGAGCAGTATGGCTCGCTGGTTAGTCGGAACGTGCCCTGTATTCATCAGAACAGATCTGCTTCTCTGATACCCTGACCAAGGGTAAGACAAGTAGGGGATCAGAGTCGAAATCGAACTCTGTGTCTCTCTATATGTGCATGGAGAACGTGTCCCACACGTTCACATGACAACGGTCGACCGTGGCCCCGTGGGCGTGGAGGGAACACTATAGAACCCGGGAAAACGTACGCCCTGATCACTATAGTGCAGGATCAAAGAACCTAACGAGGCTGAAATTTATGTTGTGTCTCTTGACCGTCGGCGCAACGACTTTACAGAGGCGATATAATTTTTGTGGTCTGTCGAAGAACTAACCATTGTGCGAGGCGTGGCATTGAGTTCAACGACAATAATGATGTTGTAGGACAGTGCGGCCTTCGGGCGACATATTTCCACAGGTATGATCGCCGGACCTGGCTCCTGAATCCCCGCACACGTACCGGATAAGACCAAAACGCCTCCCTTGACCAACAGGACATGACTAACGGCCCTGGTGATAGATCAGTTCCAGACGGTCAGGTGTGGTAGAATCGCACCTATCGCACACGACATCCGTTGGATTATGTGGATGTTTCGGCACATTTTTGGCTGAATGACCCGATCCTTGTCCGATGCACTGATGCACCCAAGGAACCTGATTCAACATACATGTTACAAGTAGGCATTACTTGAGTTCGACATGCACTGTAAATTAGGCTTGAACTAGTGTTTAGATCGTACCTCCGGAAATCTCCGTCTTGGAAACGCGGCCGTCGACGGGGAGCACGGGTATGCTCTAGTCATGGGGGTAATCGACAGCTTCGCCGTCCAGCTTGAAGACGCGGCACTCAGGGCTGTCGAGGAAGAACTAGTAGAAACGTTCATAAAGGTACTGATAACGTTACCTGGTAAGCGAGACGTGGGTTTCAGAGGCTCAGCCTCACAGGACACAAGGGGAACCAAGAGTGTTTCAAGTCCAAAAGCTTGCTGTGATTGTACGTGGCTCGGTCATTTATCCTAAAGCGGCAATCTAGTCCTACAAGTGTACAGTGTGCACGAGAAAGAAGTGCTGGTATCCGACCAGGCTAGAGCATGACAAGGTAGCGAACTAGCATCGATGTGAAGGGCGCGCGCGGGGATGTTCGGGCGGTGGACGACGGAGGAGAATAACCGTTTAATTTGCCACAATATTAAATGCCCGTACACGTCGTCGTTGAAAGGGCTGATGAGAGAGAAACAGTAGCGACAGCGAATAGATGGCGGTCTTTCCGCCGCAGACACGTCTGCGGCGAGGCCATGCACCGCTGCTGGCGTGGGGGACTCATTGATAGAAAGGACCGTCGCACGTGAGTGGACGTATGTCCCAATTTGGAAGTGCTTCTCTCCCTTGTTACGCCTATACAAGCTCTTCCTCCCTCCATCTTCCCAACCCTCCCCCGGCCGTCCCTCTCCCCCACCGCGCGCGCTTGCAGCCAACCGCAGACTACGATGATGGACGTCCCCCTCGTCCCTAACCGCCGTCGATCCATGTCCGATCCCTTCTGGGCCGCCCTCCAGCCTCCCCCAAACGAGACCCCCGCAGATCGCGACCGCAGACTCTTTGCTGAACTCGAGGCGAAACGTGTCAGCGATGGCATAGATGAGATGCTCAGGCAGGAGAGGAAGGAGAGGCGGATGAAACAAGAGATCAAGATCCTCCTCCTTGGTCAGAGCGAGAGCGGCAAGAGCACGACGCTCAAGCGTGAGTGCATCCTACTCTTCGTCTTCCACTTCCACCGTCTTTCTCTTGTTCCCGCGACCCTGCTCTCAATCCCGCCGTTCTCTACTCGCCCGCGGCATGTATGCGCTCCATCCGGAGAACAGAGCTCTGACCGCGCGTAAATATCCCAGCGGGCAGGAAATACTTCCTTTTTTAGAGCCGTGATATCGTCACTCCACCTCTTGTGTTTCCCAACGATTCGGACGCTCACAACAGATGCAGAATTTCAGTTAGCGCATGCCCCAGCGGCATTCCGTGCTGACCGTATTGCGTGGCGTGCCGTCATATACCTGAACCTCGTCCGTTCCATTCTCAGGCCAGCACACTACCTTGCCTCATACATTCCCTTACTAATACTCGTTCATACAGAATATTGGATTCCATTTCCCCGGACACTGAGGATGACGATAATGATGACCTCGATTGTTCACCTCGTCGGAACCATAGTCGTCGTCAGGGTACCAACGTTGCGGATTACGAACGGTATCGGTGCGCGCTCGAGCCTCTCAAGGAACTCGAAGAACGCCTCATACGAATGTTATCTTCACCTGACGACGACGACGAGCCGACACGCATACCCCCCTTGAGACCTGACTGGGTCAACGGGCTCGGCAATCAAGACACAGTCATCAAGAACGGTCGTCCATCCCCAGTCATCACCATCCCCGCTCGTCACTCCTCTTTCCCCACTTCTCCCGTGTCACCTGTATCATCCCCCGGGGTCGCGAATGGTGGTTCTTCCAAGCCAAAACAGTCTGAAGTTAGCGTCCACTACAGGACCAACTGGAAGAAAGCGTTTTCGCTTGGTAACAGAATCAAAAGCCCCAAAAGTGCCCATACAAACGAGGTCCCGGGATGGTGGGACGACCCATCAGACCCCGTTCACATACTCAATGCATGTGCGCAACCAATGCTAGCTCTTTGGAAAGATTCCAGCGTCAAACAACGGCTACGTGAAAGGGAGCTTAGGATAGAAGAAAGCAGTGGCTTGTGTGTTTGCATTCTCACTATCTGGCACCGACTGTTCACTTCCATTTTTATCAGTTTCTTAGATGAAATCGCCCGTATCACTGCTATGAGATACTTCCCAACCGATCGTGCGTGCCTCTTCTCTGTAGAGTGAACTCTTACCGAGACTCAGATGACCTGGACTTCCTATAGAGGACGTCCTGAGGGCCCGCTTGAAGACCATGGGTATTGTAGAACATACCTTCTCAATCCCCGATCCCCCGCGTGCCAACGTTGACTGGAAAGTGTATGACGTCGGTGGCGCACGGAATCAACGCCATGCCTGGGCACCGTATTTTGAAGACGGTGAGCACTCGAATGGCACGACTTCTCTACTGCCGACGTTAACCGTGGTTAGTGAACGCGATCATATTTTTGGCGCCAATCTCAGCATTCGACCAAGTCCTTTCGGAGGTATAGAAAAACATTCTCCGGCGTCTTCCTACCACTAAGGATACTCCACTATCTAGGATTCCAAAGTGAACCGGCTAGAAGATTCATTTTTGCTGTGGAGATCTATTGTGTCCAACAAGCTATTAATGGACGTCAGCATCATATTGTTTCTAAATAAAATCGATCTTTTGCAGGCGAGTTGCCTGTAAATTTCGGCTACCCTTCAATTGATGATGACCTTGTCCAGGCTAAACTGAAAGCTGGTGTCCGCCTTAAAGATCATTTGCTGCAATATGGCGATCGGCCCAACGACTATGAGAACGTGTCAAGATGTGAAGTAGCTGCTCCTTCTGCCTCGGCAACCTGCTTACATTCTTCTAGACTTTCAAAACAAGTTTGCAGCGATACATCAAGAGTACTCAGTGAACAAATCCAGAGACCTCAAGAGTGAGACCACATCGTTTGTTCTTTTTTTTCTTACTGACAGCACTCTAGTACACTTTACCTCTGTTACAGATACCAGACGGACTGCTACGATCATCCAGAGAGGTGAGTACAGTGGACTAGCCACGTGTGACCCTGCTGACAAGATGCATGAAGTGCGAGAAATCATCATCACAGCTAATTTGAAGAGCATACAGCTCATGTAAAACTGCACGTCTCGCCTCGTTTCACGGCACTTTCCCTTGTCGTTGCGTTCGTTCTGAGCTGTGATACGCTGTTATTCGCTTCATCGGGTTTTTTGTTGTATCCCATGCATTCCACTCAAAAGGAATGATGATTCCCCACCGTCCTTTCAAGCGTGTGGCTCACTCCCCCGCTGACCTTACCCTTCCCTATGTATACCTATCTATTAATTCCTTGTTTCGGCGACCATGCAAAGTTCCATAGACCCCCCTTTAATTCCCATGAAATGTATGACTTGGTGATCAAGGAGCACAAGGCGGAATATGCATTCTGGTGATATTGTTACATCGCGTCAATTATTTCTTTCAGTTGTACCTCATCCAAGATCTCGAATCCATTTCCAAGCGTGACTTGTGCGAGCTGGACATTGTGGTGGTCGAGCTTCTCCTCCATTACTTGTTTCAATACCCGCAGTGTCAGTCTTTGGGCTTCCAAAAGACTGATTTGCTAAGGTAATGTCAGCTGAGTAACATGCCAATGTAGCAAGGTAACTAAGCTACCTTGTACCACTTGTCCTGAAGCTCGCTCTGTGCAGCCTCTGAGCCAGATCCAATCGCCTTGGCATCGTACCGCATAAATGTCCCCGAAGGATCCGTGTGGTATCTGGCAAGTGTAATCATGTCCGGTGAACACTACTAAATATCCATATCGTACTCGACAGACTCACAGTTGTGGTCCTCCCTCGTCGATACCTGCGATCAGCAACGCGACGCCAAACGGTCGACTCATCATGGCCTCCTCGTCATGCACGCTCTCCCCGAACCTGAGCGCGAGATCACACACCGCCTGTGTGACGCTCTCGACCTTGATCCGCTCGTCGTACGTGAAGGTGTGGTTCTGTGCAGTGACGCGTGCGTGGTCGATCATGGTACGGGCGTCGGCGGTGAGGCCGGACATGGCGCACCCGAGGTGGTGGTCAATTTCCATTATTTTTTCGATGGAGCTGGATTCGAGGAGGGGGGACTGGACGCGTTTCTCGACGGCGAGGATGACGCCTTCGGGAGTGCAGACCCCGACAGTGGTCGAGCCAAGCTGCGGGGGTGGGATTCTCAGCGATGGGTGAGGATAGAAGGGATTTGTGTGCTCACTTTGATAGCCTCGATGGCGTATTCGACTGGAACTTTGGTCAGAGCGGGAGTGAGTGGTGAAGAGGACGCCCACCCTGAAACAATCGACCTTCCGGAGAGAAAGTGTTGACACCACGATCTTGGAGGATATATAGCGACAAATGCGAATGTGATGTGTGCGGCTCTCTCACCGTATTCTGAGCGCGTCAAGAACATGATGTACGAGATCAAGGTAGCTTGCAATGTCAAGCCATGACGCTGCCCTCTCGACGCGCGTCGCGGTGTGCTGACGGGAAGAACTTTCCCTTTATGTACACACTTACTAGCTCGTAATTCCCTTGTGAACCGAATGTTATGGCTCAGCTGGGACCGACTGAACTACGTTCGATCCTCGCCTTTACAGTCAAACTAGCACGCCTTGCCGGGTCCATTATCCTGGAAGGCTCTCAAGCCATCCAGTCTGCTTCCTTCATCGACGAGAAAAAGAACTCTGCAGATCTGGTGACAGAGTACGATGTCGCCGTCGAGAACATGGTCATGACCGAGGTCAAGAACACGTACCCGAGCTTCCGATTGTGAGTGCTTCATTCTGGGGTGTAGAGTGTTCATCGCTTATCCTATGGTGCCGTGTCTCTGCGTCATGTGCTCTCAGTATCGGGGAAGAGTCGAATGCTTCTGGGGAGCGTGCAGCGCTGGTGGATGACCCGACGTTCTGCGTCGACCCCATTGGTAAGCTCGTGACGTGTAATTGGAGCTTCAGACGCTGAGACGTTCTAGACGGGACCACCAACTTTGTCCATGGGTTTCCATTCTGCTGCATCTCCCTCGGCCTCATCTATCAGAAACGCGCCGTGTTGGGCGTTGTCTACAACCCGTTTCTGGACTACTTGGTAGGTGATATCGCTGCACCGTCGAGCCCACGGTCATGTCTGTACAGTACACCGCGATCGAAGGTCAAGGATCTTATCTCACTCGGAATTCTGGCCAGCCGATAAAGTTGCCACTGGCCGTCCCAAAACCACTTCCTTCCCTGTCCAAAGCACTTATAGGTGAGTTTCCCATCCGTCAAGTATCTCGCCATTTATCCCGACGATTGTAGACGTCGAGTGGGGTTCTGATCGGGCGACACCCGTGATCGAATCGAAGTGCGACGCATATCTACGTCTCGTAGCAGATCCTTCTGCTGTCGAGCGTGGACGGATGGCACACTCGCTTCGAACGACGGGAAGTGGGGCACTCAACTTTTGCCTGGTTGCCCAGGGTGCCATCGACGTTTGTTGGTGAGCTCCCGCATGTATCGATCCATTCCGCTTCAGCTAATGTATGACCTAGGGAGATCGGGTGTTGGTAAGCTGGCCCTCGCTGCCTTTGTCTTTCCATAACAGCTAACGGAATACTCAGGCCATGGGACGTTTGTGTGAGTTTCTGCGACGCATCTACGAGTTGCAACGTTTGAGTACAGCCCGGATCAGGCTGCCATCGTCATCATACAAGAAGCAGGAGGGAGTGTCACGTCTCGTTCCCTGCTTGTATCGGAGCGCCCGCACGTTGATCCGTTTGTGCTGACCCCGGAAGTCTTGATGGGACGTGAATTCCTGGTCGTCAGAGCCAACCCATCGACGCAAGGTGAGACCGACAGGGAAGCGCAGCTACGTCTGTCCAAAGAGTTTTACGGGACGGTTGGGAACACGACCCCGATGTTGCGGGGCTGATCTCGCACATGGTAGGCGGCGATAGACGAGACACTAGATACAACGCATGAGTTGTCAACGGAGTTGGACGAGCCGCACGTTCGTGAGCGGGCAACGCTCCACCTGGGTGATGGACCAGCGTTGATCGATATGCTCCACCTCTCGTTCTAGTTGATGCTTGGCTTACATCCATCATGTCGACCGCTTTGGGCCCCACTGAACTGCGCTCGATCCTCGCCTTCACCATCAACCTCGCACGCACCGCGGGCACGCTCATCCTAGAGGGATCCCAGGCGATCCAGGCTTCCTCCGATGTCAACGAGAAAAAGAACTCGGTTGACTTGGTGACCCAGTACGATGTCATGGTTGAAAATTTGGTCATGGGCGAGATCAAGAAAGCTTATCCCTCCTTCAAGTTGTACGTGATGCCTTTGACTTTGACGACGGTCCCTGACAGGGTCCTTGCTCGATGACAGCATCGGCGAGGAGTCTTTTTCCTCTGGATCGCGTCCTGAACTGACAGACGAACCGACGTTTTGCGTGGATCCTATTGGTGTGTATATGCTCTGCATCCTTCGCCGAATTAATGCATCGCAGACGGTACCACGAATTTCGTGCACGGCTTTCCATTTTGCTGCATCTCCCTTGGTCTGATCCACCAAAAACGCCCCGTCCTCGGCGTCGTGTACAATCCATTTATCGAGTATTTGGTGGGTGTTCGACTCTTGTCGTCCAGAGGTCTGACAGGCTCGCAGTACACAGGTGTCGAAGGCCAGGGCTCGTACCTCACGCGGGGCACCGGCCAACCTCGAAAGCTCCCCCTTGCATCCCCCAAACCCCTCCCATCTCTGTCCAAAGCCCAGATCGGTACTGCTCCTACTGTCGCTTGGCTCTCTGTATCTAACAAATTGTCCCAGCCGTTGAATGGGGCTCCGACCGGGGTGCCCCCGTGATCAACGACAAGGCAGGCTCGTTCCTAAAGCTTGCAGGGGACGGCTCCATTCCAGGAGGAAGGATGGCACAGTCACTTCGTTCGATGGGCAGCGCGGCGCTCAACTTTTCGTTTGTTGCGCAGGGTGCGCTGGATTTGTACTGGTGAGGCATTTCTGTCGCCCGTTTTGTCCTCGCTTTGATGCTGATATGCGCCTCGTTTAGGGAGATTGGATGCTGGTGAGCACGTTTTTGCTCTCTGGGGCCGGACGCGGTGCTGATAGATTGGTCTCCCCCCAGGCCGTGGGACGTATGCGTGAGTGCGGATGGTCCGGTTGCATGCATGCATGCTGCTGACAAGCTTTGCAGGCAGGAGTGGTGATCGCACAGGAGGCCGGCTGTGTCGTGACGGGGTCGCATGCTGTTTTGAACTCGGCAAGCGCGGACTTTGATCCTTTCAAGGTCACCCCCGAGATGTTGACGGGTCGCAAGTACCTCGTCATCAGAGGCATTCCAGACCTGCCCAACGAGACGGGGAGACAGGCGCAGCTGCGCATCGCAAAGGAGTTTTATGCGACCGTCAGCGATACGGAGCCAAAGTAGAGAGGACGTGTGTACGGTCCACGATGTGATGTTATAATAATGTCGAGGTTGCCATATGGATCCATGCCACGTCTGGGTCTAAAAAAGATGCGGTGAGGCTGGCACCATCACACCCGCTTCTTCTCCCCTCCCGCCTTCACGCCCGCTCTCCTCGTCCGCCATGGCCATCCACCACAGACAGCAGGCCACCAACGCCCCGTCTGGTTCCTCTGCCTCCAACGCCGCCTCTGTCACCTCCGCGTCCGCTGCTACTGGCAGTGCCAGCTCTTCGACTCTTGTCATCGGGCTCACGGGTGGCCCTGGCTACAACGCAAGTGCTACTCATGCCAGCACCTCCATCGCTCCCAATGGAAACCCCGGAGAGATCGTCTTCACTCAGCCTCCCCTCCAGTCCACGTCCTATTACAAGATTGCTCCCGGGGTAGAAGTCACCTTTGGCTGGAACTTTAGCTACCTGGCAATCACTCCCTCCGCCATAACCGTATCTGCCGCTTGTGAAAACGGAAACACATACCCGGTTGGGCCCTCAAATGGTGTCATTGGGGGCGGCGCGACAAGCGTCGTCTGGTCCCCATACGCTTACCAGACCGCCAATCCCAGCTTGCCTCTCGCTCAGGCACAATATACCTTGCTCGTATTCGCTCAAGGCGGCCCCAGCGCTGCTCCGACGCCGGGTTATCTCGCGCCGAACAGCGAACTCCAGTTTGCGCTGTATACCCCTCAGCCGTACACACCACTCTCAAGTATGCCGTCCTCGTCTGGTCCACCCTCGCTCCGTCTGACCCCTTCTCCTCTCAGGTTGGACTTGCGGTAGTTGTGGGGGTGCACTTGGACAATTCCAAGCTCATCCCGCCTCTATCGCACTCATCACCACCTTGCTCGTTGTTTTTCTCTCAGGATTCACCACGCTCCGCAGAGTCTGGGACTAGGCGTGTCCTTCCTTTATTTCAGGCCGTGAACGGGACAGTCAATCCTCTTGGGGTTTTATAGACATTTCACTTGCAACGGACTTGCATTGGACACCGCACATACGTACCAAGGTAGATTACGTTCTTCATCTTTATGCCGCATTTTTTATATGGCTGTAACGCCATATCGTCCCACATTTAGTGATATAATATGCTCTCGTTAGGCATATCTTACTCCGTTGCAACCTTGACTTCTGCTGCAGACCTCGCCATGCGATTATATTGCCGACGGATCTGCTGGGATGATTTGCACGGTAAAGTACATACTTGCGAACGAGGTAGCCACTTATTGGGGCAATGTCAGTTGCGAGGGCCAGTACACTTACGATCTTTAATCTCAATCTTTTGTCAGAATCATTCATTCACCACAACATGATTTGTTCGGTCGATCTGAGTCATCCTGGGCTCATTTCACATCAGGACTAACGATGCCTTGTGGTAAAGTTGAATGCTCGCACAAGCTCGCCCGCATGTGGTCTGGCCTATGGGCTACCGCCAACCAGGTTCACTTGGTGACATGCCAGCAATGCTATTGTTATATAATGGCATCCTGTCCTCCCAAGCCCTGGCGATCCAGTTCGAATCCCCCCCTCGTGCATGGCCGCAGAAGAGTGCCCGCCTTCAACCGGCGTGGTGAGGTGATCAGCTTAACATATGTCCCGCGGTGCTGGTTCACTCCCACTTTCTGATTGGCTCAGGTCCACCTGAACCAACTCCAGGTCCCCCCATGGAACAAAGGTCACGCCTAGCTTTGCTGGCGGTTTCGCCGCGCCATATGGCCTCCATTTGAGTACCAGAACGAAGTTGGAGCTGTGGAGCCGCGACTCGGACTCTGAGCCAAATGCCAGAGGAGTTCAATGCTATTCGCGGGTTTCGAGTCCGATCACCACCCTCGTTTTATCACCTCGGCCTTGTGCGACTACACACACGGGGTGATCCTTCCCCGCAAGCACCGCTAGTCTCCGCCTCTAAGTAAACATTCTTGGAACCCTAGACCACTTTCAGGTCTGCACGCCGACTCGTTGAGAAGAGTCTCCTTTTCAAGCGTCTCTACGAAGAGATAGACATGTCCTGAGCACGTCTCTTTCCCGTTCAGCTCTTTATGGACCCTTGATCGAGCAACGTTATGGTGGGGGGCGTACTAACGGGCAAGAAAAGTAGTTCTGCTGCTGCTTCATCGTGTTCGGTGAGCGAGACGACTTCTACCGGTACAACGGATTTCACTAACATAACCTGGCAAGGTTTCCGTTTTCGGCGCATCGATGAATTAGGACTAGATCTCTCGCACAGAATTTTTGTTCGGGCATGACATGGGTGTCATGTCAGTATGACTGTTTCATCTGATCTGACTTTGATTGATTCCTCAGGCGCGTCGTCTCATCGTGTCAAATGTTATATACTGATTCGGTCAGGGTGGCTTGTATACCGCAGTAGCTCCAGACAGGAACACATCGTCTCATTGCTCTTGGCAGGGTGGGTCTCCATTGCTGTACCCCGTCATGAAACTGCATGCATACCATCTCCGCACAGAACGTTTTAGTGCGCTCATGACGT
>JBBPUK010000069.1:0-11684 GCA_038094635.1 Tylopilus cervinicoccineus | reverse complement strand
TATCAAGTAGTCCCTTCTCACGTAACAACTTGTGGAGCGCTTGGGCAAGCATTCACGGCTGGATGGACCAGGCATCATTCTCTTCTGTCTGCTGTGTTCACTTCTTGTGCCGCCATTCGACATATTCTCCGGTGCAGCTTCTTGTTGGACGCTCCATCGCCGGTCTAGGTGTCAGCCCATTTTACCACGGAGAGAAGCGATATCCAATATACATGAGGATCTCGCTAGGGTTGCCTTTTCGATCTTGGCAGCTATAATCCCAACAGCATGGGCTCATTGCACACTCTGGTTGACTTGCAGATGGTATGGGGATTGATCCTACCCTCCAGGTTGTTCTTCTACAGTCACCGCAAGCCTGCTTGTGCCATGTCCGTAGATACAGAGATCCTCCAGTTGTCATTAGCTTGGGACTGGTGGACGTCGGGAAGCATGATGGCGTCACCGCGGAACTAATCAATGCTCTCGAGGACGACGCTGTGATTGTCTCGAGTTTGATTGTGCTATCAAAGCAACGAACGAGGGGGCATGGCGAGCTAGCTCGAACGTTTCTCTGCGAGAAAGACTACGTGACGCTGTACGACCAATGGAAGGATGCTGCAGTTTGTTCAACAAGGACACTTGCTTCGAGAATGTCGGCGCCAGGTAGGCCATCGCATCTACTTTCACTCAAGGTTCGTAGTCTCTCACCTTGCATTACTCAGACAACTTCTTGGAGGCGGTATCAGTGGCTTCCCACACTATACTGAGATTTGGGGTTGTCGCAAGGTTCGTTCATGTGTGAAACCCACCAGAATTCCACCGAGCATGTATCTCATCCTTGCTCCTTGGCGTATTCGTACAAGCAGTTTGCGCACTCATTGTGCGTTCCGTTCAATGATTGCTTGTACAACTTCTTTAGGCCGCACTCGTATCTCGCAGGCGTCTGGAACCTCTCTGTCTCAGTGTTGACTCATCGCGCAACAGGCAACATCACGTTTTGCTGTCCTTGAGATTTTCTTTTTGGGACGATATGAAGTCCAGCACCCATGGGTATGTCTCGGCAAGTCCTCCCCGCTCCGCGTCCTCCCCAATCGGTCATCCTTGGAAGTGTTCCTAGCGGGTGCCATCCCTAAAATGTACGTGCTGCGCTGATGGGCCTGAACTGATCCTGGAACGTTTATGCCGTCCTTCTCCCCGCGCATCGTGGCCCCAGTGCATCTTCCCTTCAACACCTTTTGTTTGTCTCTCTCTCTCTCTCTCTCTCTCTCTCTCTCTCCCACGAGAAGCAGACGGCCTGAGGCGTTTTCGGCTGACAGGATCGGCCCCTTGATCGTGCTCGCCATCGGGCTGTTTTACGTCCGCTCGTTCATCCCCGAGACCAGGGGAATCACGCTGGAAGGGGTGGACCGTTCTTATTGCCTCCCCTCTCACCCTGTTTCACGGCTCCTCACACGCGCCCCACGACAGGTGGACGAGTTGTAGGGGTCTGGCGTTCCAGCCTGGCGTTCGGCGGGATGGAAGCTGGGCGAGAAGTATTATCGCCACAGCGCACACAACAGTAGGAGAAGCGTGTCTCGGGATCCGAGGACGCTGTTTAGACCGTTGGTTGACAGAGTTTCGTTGTGGCGTGCATGTACTTGGTGTCATGTTCAGTCGGCCAGTCTCACGCCTTTTTGTTCTGGCCTGATCTCGGAGGATGTGCGGGTTTGACACATTGATTCATGTTCCTGGGGGAATTTGCATCAATCGTTACTGACAAGGAGCTGTGCATGGAGCGTGGATACGTGACCAACATCTCTGTTGGATGCCATGGATCCCAAACCCGTGAACGTGTAGCAAGTCGCGAACGAAGAACCTGTTTCGTGGGCAGTGTCCCTGGGCACTAAGCCGTTTCCAACAACCAGCTTTCCCAGTTTCTGATCATGTCCCTTAGCACACTTACGCCGCCCACCTGTTTCGCATCATCTCCCTTCTCCGAATCATACGCAATGCCAAATACCCCTTCAACAATCGCCCGCCGGAGAAAGGGTATCAGGACGCGGACATACGCGGCCACAATGGCCCGCGCAACCTCCTTCTCGGTAGAATCGCCCTGCCATACCTGTATGTACCCAAACAATGCTTCCCCATTCCGTACCAAACCCGACTCGAGCGCGTCGAGCACGCCGTTCAGCGCGCCAGTCGGAACAAGCGCGCGTAACCGGTTAAGCACGCGCAGGTAGGTGTTCAACGTCACCGCGAGCGGCGTAAATGCGGTCAACAGTTGGGGTGACGCGTGTGCTGCGCTCGACGACGGTATGCATATCGCGGACAACGCAGGAAGGGGCTGAGAAGAGGAGACGAGCCACTTGCTTGGCGGCGTCGATGTGCCTCCCGACGAAGCAGACGCGTATTTAGCGAGCGTAGTCGACCATTCGCGTTCGGCGCTCGTGGTGATGTCGCGCGAAAAACCGTCTATGACGGCGCGCGTGATCAGCGGAGATAAGAGCAAACGAAAGTCCTGTATGAATGGGGATTGACATGACATGTAGACGTGTTGGAATGTGACACATACCATTCCGATACGCGCCATCGCCGAACTGCAGTACGCAAGCTGAGTTGCGAGCGGCGCAAGGTGCGGATAAGCGCGTCCAAGGTAGGACTTGATGATTGGAAGCAGCAAACCAAGCAACGTCGATGGAAGCGTGAGTTTGATCACCGGATTGGGGAGAGGCGTCGTAGCTGGCAAGTGAGATGACGAAGCAGACCCGTGCAGCGATGACCGCTCGAGAAATATGGACGTATACTGCGTAACGAGATCATAGGCCCCTTCGCGCCAGACGTCAATGTACTTCTTGAGGAACCTTGCCACGTCCTCCGCGCGCCTATCCATCTCTTTTTCGCGATCCGCGGTGTTGCTCCCCGTGATGGAGTCATCGCTGGACATGGTGACCGACACACCAGCATCCCGCTCGACGTCTCGGAGTGCATTTTGAAGGCAGTCCATGCGCGCACTTACAAACGCAAGCGCCAGTTCGCTTTCAGGCATGACCTGCATTCTGCGGAGAAACTGGACTGCCTTCCAGAACGCAGGCAGTTTGCGTCCAGGCTCATGCAGCGTACCAAGGAGAAGCAATCGCATTGCTTGTAGCGAGGACGCAATCTCCGCTTGCAACGCGCTCACGAGCGGAAGCGGGGACGTGTGCCCGTCGGACTCGGGTAGTTCGCCGCCTTGTGATCGGATGGTGGAGAGCGTTGAGAGTGCTGTGGTGGCGTGCGCGGCCAACGCCAGCGCCTCGGCGTAAAGGCCATTACGGACGCATGTGTCTATGAGGACGGGGACGTCGAGCAAATCACGAAGCTTATCGTATTGTTCGAGAACGACGCGTGTGCGTTGCCGTTCTTCGATCACGGTAGGACCGCTCTTCTCGCGGAATGTGCGTGCCACATCGTCGAGCGCGGGGAGAGCCGTGTCTAGTAGGGTATTGAGCGAGGAATCGAGTGATGAGAGAGAGCTCAGGAGGGCAGAAGACGTGTTGTGCAAAGAGAGGATGGTTGGATACGATGTGTGAGCGAGCGCATTCAACGACGCGGTCAGTGTATGCGATTGGGTAGAGAGCGTCGTCGGAGTCGCCGACAAGTCGGACAGCGAGAACGAAGGCAATCCGCCGAGAAACGACGCATTTTCAGGGTGGTCTGCCAGAAGGGCGGAGGACGAGAAAAGGTCCAGCAGGGTCGCAGCCTCGCCGTCAGTCGTCATGGCCGTCTTGACTGTGCGAGCTCTGGAGACCTCCAATTCACGTCGTCACTATTTACAAACATCGTCTCATGCATCAAGATGGGCGTGGCGTAGTGATACAAAGCCAACCATGGTAAATAGGTTGAGCGTACGTAGGATGTCCAAAACGTTGTCGAGTAGGAACGAATGGCAATCGAATGATAAGATGATTAGCTAGTAGAGTCCCGTCGTGGGCCCTGTTAAACTAAACGAACCCATATCTGTAAAGCTACAGCATTTGCATTAGAGGAAGGTGCAATGTACAGAACAAAAGCGAGTTGGACAGATCGTGGTCAGGAGAAGGCCGCTTCTGAGGGGCGTCGGTCGATTGCTAACACAACAAGTTAGCAATCGTTCTACCGCGCTAATAGACACAGTTAAAGACAGAAGCCCGCTGAGAAACGGGCACTTACCACCATGGTGCGATGAATGCGGACATCATTCGTAATGCGGAGGTCTACACCGCGGAATGCACACGCCATTTTCAACGCCAAGAGTTGCCGGTGACCGTGGCCCTTGTCCCATACGTTGACCGTGATACTCTCCAGTTCATCTCGAGTCTTGACAGTGTCTACGAGGGTCTGTAATGGGGTGTCCTGGTCCATCCCAAAGGCGAGGTGCTTGATTCCCGTCGGAAGATCCCGGAAGACGATGGGTATCGTGGACGTGGATGGGCGTTCCGTCCGCAGTTGACGAAGAGAGCGGCATCGGAGGACTGCCGCGGCGTGTTCAGATGTTGCACACGAAGGGATAGCGAGTTCTTGCAAGCTCTCCATGTGGTTCTTCGTGAGGTAATCCAGCATGTCCAAACTCGGCTCACGGTCTAGTTCGATGGCGCATAGGCTCCTCGCTTGCGAGGACGTATGAAGGAGCCACTCGAGGAAGTCCAGTGAGGGTTCAAGCTGACAATTCATCCTCAGCTTGGCAAGTGCATATGCAAACGGCGGCTGCGTCAACCCGGGTGAGAGGTGGGGAGTCTTCCCAGTGATTGAAAGCGACTTCAGAGAGGGCCAGATGTCAAGAAGCTGGACTATAGACTGATCGTTATCCGACCAATTGCTGAAGTGTAACGATGTGATTGGTGGGCCAGCCCGGAGTAGCTCCAAGGTACAAGGTTCGAAGGATGGCGCTGGTCGACGCATACGTTCAAGAGTGGGGCTGCCGACAATATCATTGCCTGGTTCACCGCAACCATAGAGAGCGAGAGAAAGATTGCGGAGATTAGGACAAAGGGTAACTGCGCGGGCAAAACAAGCTTGTCTGAGGGGACTGGGTTGGTTGTTGTCCAGGACGACGCGCATTTGGGCGACCGAGTCGCCAAGGACTCTACCACGCTCGGTAGAACGATCTACAGCGTAGACAAACGAGTTGTACGCAGCCTGCGAACAAAGGTGAATTCTCCTGAAAAGGAGCTTCTGTGCAGGGAGGGACCATGACTTGCAGACCAGCGAACAGGCTCTGAGAAACTCTGTATCGATGGCGCCATCCTCATAGGACACGGTCTCAAGAAGGTCTAGCACAACCTCGAGTGGAATACCGCAAGCGGGAACGCGAGGTGCTAGGGGAGTGGCAGGAAACTTGGGGGGAGGGGACGCGATGGCCAAGTCAAAAGACAACTGATGGGGCTCGGCCTAGGGCGCGTTAGACACACTCGAGCAAGTGAGAAGAGCAGACTCACTCTTGGTGAACGCATCCAGATTCGTAAAAGGTCGAATAGGCCCATGAGTATCGTAGAGGTCGTTGATTATAAGGAAGTTTAGTAGCTGTGAATCGTAGCAGAAGTATGGACGAATACCGTCACAGACCGTGTTCGAGATCAGGGAAGGTGACCATCGATCGGAAGGCCCGTTCCATTTTATATGTCGGCGATACCATCGACACGGAGCGGACACGGCGAATTCGCGTAATTGGTCGTCCGAGCTGAACCAGACACTGTATATGGTCCGGCACAGCGTCGTCTAGAGCTTGGCGCCAATTGTTTGACCACGCGGCTCAACAGAGCTCCCAGGAAATATGAGCTCCTGACTCGCAGCGTTCAAATTACGCAACGAACGCCGAGCCACGATTGGCCCACCAAGGTAACTCGGCCCAGCCTCGATGTTAGCGTCGCACACTTCCGCAATGATCGTGGCCAAGTCAGCAGCCCAGGCATGCTGCGACCCCAGCAAATTATAAGCTCCGTCCCTTTCCATATGGGCCCACACATTTCTCACAGCCGGTGCTGGCCATGGTGATGGGCTGAGGATACATGAGCTTTCAATAACGAGCTGCATTTACAAACCCGACCCACTTGCCAAAAGAAAGTTCACACTGTCTTGGTACAAGTTCACGCGCACTCTGGCAAGCGCCGACATGTAACGTCTACAGCGTGGAAAAAAAAATGACATGATCAATAGACTATGTGATAAGCCGGGTCATTCAACTGTTTACCGGAGAAAGACATCGAGACAATTGACACGGGAAACTCAGATCAGATGTTACAGACTCTGTGAGTACCAAAGATCAATCTTGGATTTGAATAAACCATGACGCACCGTGAGACGGTTTTCCGGAACATGAGCGGAACAAGAGCGGTTTGCTGTTTCGGCGAGGTCGCGCATGGCGACAACCGGCAATGTCCAGCCAAACAAACTCGCGTAGCATTGCGTATGCGTCCATGCATGCCCTTTGCGCGTTTGGAGGATGTACCGTTGACTTCTTTCCCCCACTAAACTGAGATTCCACCTGCCTGCCTCGTGACGCGGCAGTGGGGCAAAGTACCTGGACGTTTGACGTTCGAACCCGCATACAGAACACCTGCCTCTCACCACTGAACAGGGCCGCCATCACCGCGGACGAAGATGGCGCAGAATTACCACCGTGCGCCTCCATTTGATCGCGACTTGGGAGAACAATGGACGGATCTGAGAGTTTGCGCCACCACCCGACGAGCTGGTGCCCTGTCAATGTCTCGGGACCGTGGACAATAATCTGCTCGAGAAATAAACGAACGGTCTCGGATCAGGGTAAATCATCCAAGTCGTGGTCACCATTTGAGGTTGAGTGGGAGACTACCAAACTTGGCAAGTCCCATTTCCACGCCAGCCTGTGTGAAGCCCCCAGCGAGGACGAGGATCTGCAATGTCCAAGTCGACACTGTCCTCCGTCGTGTCATCTCTGGTGCGCGCCTCGGTGGGCACCTCTGTACCGTCCACTGTCCCGGACGAAGATCTCGACAAACATGTGGCAGACCTCATTCTCAAAGAAGCAAAACAAAAGGCCGAGAACTACAGCAAACTCGGCGTAAAGGCCTACTTGTCGACTGGGTATGCGGTTCGTTCAAACCATGCGTGATCGATTTGTGACATTTATACAGCCCCGACCCGAACGCACCCCGTCCCAACAAGCGCTTCTTGTCGTCGATCATCCGGAGCACCGATGACCACAACAAGACGATACTGCGTGCACAGGCGCTTGCAGCCCAAGAGACAAAAAGGGAGCGAGAAGAACAGGAGAGGAGAGAGAGGAGAGCACGTGCGGAAGAGGCTGCCGCTGCAGAACGGTCGAGGCGGCGCAGAAGGCGGGACGACTACGACTCGGACGAGTGGGATGCAAGGAGGGCCAGAGACAGAGAACGATCACGGAGACGTTCGAGGGTCTGGGATAGCGATTGGAGAGAAGACGAGTTGGAGCGAGAAAGGGAACATAAGCGGAGTAGACGGATTCATCATTCGCGGACAGGCTCACAAAATAGTGAACGTGAACATCCACGAGATCGCAGGCACAAGAGCGGACACAAGAAGGCACTATCAAGCGAATTAGACAAGGACAAGGACTCTCGCCATAGAGAACGTAGCCGACGAAAACACGGGCGACACGAGAGCCAAGATGACGAGAGGCGTCATAGACGTCGACGGCGGACAAGTCGCTCACCACATCCTGAGCGAAGCCACACCACATCTCGCAAACGCAGCCGCTCTGCATCCCTTTCAGAAGATCAAGGTACGCAAAGAGCAAGGCCTGCTCGAGATAGTGCGCAACGCAAAATATCTACACCCTCGCGGTCCTCACAGACACCTGTTGAAGATGATGCAATAGAAATCGACACCGAGTCTCGTCGTGCATCAAAGGGGAAGGAAGGGGACATCGATGCTGTCTCATTACCGGTCAGCCCACCACGGGTACGCTCTCCGTCGCCTTCCCCTCCCCCTCCCCCTCCTCGCCGTCCCCGTGGTCGTCCCTTGTCATCTACGTCTGTCCGCTCCCCTTCGGTCTCACCGCCGCCTCTTCCTCCCACCGCACTTCCGTCCAAAATGGACAAATACTTTGAAGACTCGTACGACCCTCGTCTCGACGTTACTCCATTGTCCATTCCCACCGTACCTAAAACAGGACTTATCAATGACTCGGAATACGAAGCCTGGGATGCTATGTTGGAGCTTTTACGCCAACGCAGAGAGGACAAAGAAGAGAAGAGGAGGTTAGAGAAGCTGGGCTTCGATATGAGTGATAAGAAAATTCCGACTTCAAAGCTCAAGAAGTACAACGAGGGCGGTGATGGCATCATGGAGATCGAGTATAAGAAGAAGGGCAGCGTCAGAGAGTGGGACTTGGGCAAGGAGGGGTTGTAAGCGATGTCACATTTGTACGACTAATTTTGTATGTATACCCAGACACGACGTACTGCAGGGGAGTTCGTAATAGGACCGTTGGCGCGGACTGCCGAGGTTTGCGACCGTGAAGTTGAACTTTCTGCCATGACCAGTGAGTGTGCACAGACTAGACTGACAAACTAGCAAACAAGTGATCAGCTGACGGAAATACTTAGGCTTTCAAGATGTCTATCTAACTAAGGACAGGCTGTGCTCCCTGTGAGAGTACCACCCACGGGTAGGGCCTGGTCCGTAACTTTGTATGCCCCCAACGTCAGCGCGAGCACCATTGAATGGTGATCTCTGTCTGGATGAGTCGCTTTGTGAGAGCCGTAGCAGCGAGGACAGCCAATCATCTCGGTGTCCCTGGATTGCCTATCATGCCATTCCGTCGAGGTGAGGTGATTTTGCTCTGATCCTGTCCTGCAGGGACACGCCACGCTTCGCAGGCTATCAGGACCCACAGAAGATGTCATCCCTTCTTGGAAGCGGAAAGCGACGAATGTGCGGGATCGCGCACCAATCATTGTCCATCCTCCTAGCAGGGGGCGTTCTCAGCCGCAATGTGCCTGCCAGTTAAAAGACACGTCATTCAGACTCCTTACGGTTGTTGATGCGTCCGCTCTCCTAGTCGTCATTCCGAATGGCCTACGACGCCAAGTGGGTTCCCGAGGACAGCTCGAGTCCCGGGGCTCAGTCTACAATGCCTGACGAGGTGACTGTGCTCAACGAGCGCCGTCGCCTGTCCTTACAAGCGATCGACAATGCACGTTTCTCGTACGACGGCTCATCTCTTTCCTCTCACACAGCTGAATCTCCCCCTCCAGCTGGATCCATGCAAAGATATGCCTCATTGCAGGTGTTGGTTTCTTTACGGACGCGTAGGTGCTCCACTCTCGTATGTATTCCAGTGGTAAACACTGAATCCTCTCTAGCTATGACATATTCGCCATTAGCATTGCTGTCTCGATGTTGGGTTATGTGTACGGGGATGAAAATGGTAGAGCAATCTTCTCTCTCTCAATTATCTTCTTCCGTGCACTCTGACGTCGTTCTTGCAGGTGATCTCAGTCCCTGGCAGTCGACGGGTATTAAAGTTGCCACCCCAGTTGGCAACTTGGTCGGCCAGCTACTCTTTGGTTGGCTTGCAGATATCCTTGGTCGCAAGCGGATGTGTGAGTGACAAACTAATAACATGCCCTCCTCCTTTCCCGAACCTTTCAATCAAAGACGGTGCTGAGCTGGTGATGATGACTACCGCCACATTTGGCCAAGCTCTCGCTGCCCGCGGTGAGGCTGTTAATATCATCAGCGTTCTCATTCTCTGGCGTTTTCTCGTAAGCACCTTGGCATTATCCTTGGCATTCTGGCAATCATTTCACATACTAGATGGGGATTGGGTGTGGAGGGGGCTACCCTCTAAGCGCTATCATCATGTCTGAGTTTGCCCCAATTCGAATACGAGGGCGTCTCATGACTGCCGTCTTCGCTTGTGGTGGCTGGGGCCAACTGGGTACGTTCATGCACTACTCCAAATGTTAGCATCCAATGAGCCACCTATCAGCTGCCAGTCTGGTAGGGATGATCGTAGTAGTTGCGTATAGGGGCGCGATTCACACCGCCGATTATCCTGCCATCGATCCCGTTGACGCCACCTGGCGTCTGCTCATCGGTCTTGGATGTATTCCTGGACTGATTGCGCTTTACTTTCGCTTCACTATTCCTGAGACACCTCGCTTCACTATGGATATTCAGCGCAATGTCACCCAAGCAACTCGTGATATCAACAATATGTTGTCAGTCAATCGGAAATCTGTCATATTTAGGGAGGAAGTCGTTGCGGCACCTCGTGCATCTCTTGCGGACTTTGCCCGATACTTCTCCAGGTGGAACAACCTGAAAGTTCTGATTGGCACCGCCTACTCCTGGTTCGCACTCAACGTGAGGGCACATTGGGTCTTGGCTGCATGCATGTCTTGATACGGTCCAGATTCCCTTCTACAGCCTCACTCTTAATAGTGCTGCCATTCTGACCTACAGCGACTTTGGTAAAATCGAGGGCAATAGTTCCAATGACGTCTACGAGAGTCTCTTCAGGATTTCCGTCGGGAACCTTGTATTGACAGTCGCCGGCTTCCTCCCTGGATTCTGGGTATCTTTCTTCCTCATCGATTCGTGGGGTCGCAAGTCGATCCAACTCATGGGTTTTGTCGCTCTGACTATCCTCTTTTTGATAATGGGTATGTTCTATGCTGCGCATGTTTGGCGGTGGTTTCATCCCGCTCCGTAGCCTTCGCCTACGTTCCCCTCAATGCCACGGTTCCCGGCCAGCACGCTTTTATCTTCCTATACTGCCTCGCCAGCTTCTTCCTAAATTTCGGCCCAAACACGACTACGTTTGTCGTCCCTGGAGAAGCCTTTCCTACCCGTTACCGCTCCACCGCACACGGTATTTCTGCTGCGTGCGGCAAGGTTGGCGCCATTGTTGCACAACTCGCGCTCGGCCGGCCATTATTGAACAGCGTCAAAGATCTGCAGATCATGTGAGTATATGGCTGTGGCCTGTCTGTGCGTCGTCTCTGAGAACGCCGACACAGCCTGGAAGTGCTTTCCTTTGTCATGTTGACCGGTGTCCTGTCGACTCTGCTCATCCCAGAGACGAAGCAGAGATCACTGGAGGATCTCTCCAACGAGGTCCAGGAATCATATATCACGGGTCTGGCCGAGAGGGGAGTTCCGCTGTATCCTTGAAAAAAAAAAACAGTATCGTTGTTCGGGCGTTCCACGGTGCTTTAACACTTGGCGTTCATGATATGTATACGAGATTTTCAGGCATTCTATGATAGCTAGTCATGTGTGTACATTGTAACTTGCAGCATACCCATCCCCTTTTGAAAGGTCGAGATCTATTTATAACCTTTCAAGTCATGTACTTGGTGTTCTTGGTGAAGTGTACTTTTTGAGTTGCGAGACTCAACGGGCTCGGAGCCACTGATAGACGGTGTCTATCCATTCCGACAGTGGATGCACACAAGGTAAATACTACAGGGCTACAGCGCCGCTCTGATCCATGGGATATAGTGAGTCAGCGTCCTACAAGCTGGCGTACAACAAGAATCTCCTCAGCGGACAGCCGATCAACATTCGTGGCAAAGTTGTTGACATTTCTTGCTGCGCAGTTTTTGAGAAATGTGACTATATGCTCCTGCACATGATCAGCGTCACTAACACTCCAATGATAGATAGGTCATTTGCCTTCATATCAATCTGGGATATTGGGTCGTTCTTGAGGTCTTCGTCATCGCTCTCATCGAAGA